>ML779051.1:627787-643476 GCA_009831015.1 Picea engelmannii
AAGTTTATTAATGGTGCCTACAATCTTGCGCTACTCTATATTTTCTGAGCTATGTGTCTAAACGGCAGTAGGCTACTTGCACGATAGTGGTGGGGTTTCCCAATCAGAAAAAAAACAAAAACAAGGTCCATCGGAAGGGTGTCCAGTATGGTTTTGGCAAATGGCTGAGATGAGGTAACAAGGGAAGGCTCAAAATTGAAGAGTAGATGGATGAACACGCTAAGAGATTGGGTAATGATGGCCGATGAATTGAGAGTGCTAGCACTTAGTCAAGACATAAGGTAGGGAGGGACTCAAAATGATAGTGAAATTAGTGAGAGAGAAGAACTATGTGGTGTTGGGCAGCAAAAGTAAAAATAGAGGAACTACAGAGCATAAAACCGAGAACACCAAACCAAACACAGTAGCAATACACACTTGATAGAGTTATTTTTGTGGAAACCCAAATCAGGAAAAAACCATGGGCAATGATTATCGGTCTTCTTTTATTCAAAGGACAATTACAGTAGCCAACCGAGACATACAACCATCCTCTCCTCAAACAATGTACTCGCTTGCACTCGCATTGTACATTGCACTCACACTGTCCTCTACCTCTATGGGTATGCTCATATATATAACATCTATCGCTCAGTTACAGACTGATCATAAATAAATAACATAGTTACATAAACAATTCATAAGTAAATTGCATGCAAGCACATGTGCATGCTTCATAACCAACACCATCAAATTCTATATTGTCACGGGAGAACTTATTAACCACTAATACTTTCTGTATTAAGAATATTCAGACACATTTCAGCCAGAGTCAAGAACTACTTTCAACACAAATTATCAAAGTCATTGCTATTGACATGTCTACAACTTTTCAGTTAGGATGATATTTTTTCCAAGAGTTACTTGGGTTACACGATGAAAAAAAACACAGGGAAAGAAAAAAAAATGAGTAGAATGAGACGTACACATTAACTAATGCAGTAAGCTGTTCAATTTCTTTGGGCAGCGATCCTGTAAGATTCCTTCCGGACAAATCGCTGTCAATGAAAGGATCATCGTGAGCTTTTACAACTTCACCTATAAGCCTCCCCGGTTTTATGATTTCAGCTCTAAACAAACTGAAAAATAAAACTTACATTTCCGAAATCCTTATGGCAGAAGAGCTGTTATCACAGCTGATTCCTTTCCAATGGATCAAATAGCAAGGATCGGAGATCCAATCTTTTATGTCAAAACTCATTTTGATCGCATCGAGAGCCTCAACTGCAGTTTGGGAACTACTCCGTTAGTCATTGAACGATCTGTGAATTGAGTTAGAGAAGTTTAGTCAGGGCACTTACTATCTTGTAAATATGTTGGCGGTTGCGTATCAAGTAGCCAGTAATGCTCAAAAGCGTTGATTAGAGGACGCTGAGTGGCGTTAACGGTCGGCGTTAGTGCAAAGGAATCTAATTGATCGGAGACGAATATCAGCTCCAGGGCAGAATAATTTCGCGGGGGAGTAATGGGTTCAGGCAATATTTTCCAATTTATCTCGACCTTAAAAGATCTGTCTTCCGACATGTCGAGCGTCTCGACCTCTGTGAAATACAACAGCAGTAATGATTTGTTCCATTGGGCTGATCCAAAACTGACTGAAAAGAGGTAAAGGCTGTTTTGAACCCACGCCGTTTGCATGACAGCAGTTGGAGGAAGGTCTTCGGTATTGTTCGTTGAAATGCGCTCTTCAGAACTCACAGATCGAAATAAGCTAGCATTACCATAGTCTAAACTTATATTTGTTGTCCAAATGCGGTCGAAGTTGTCTAGAGGATACCTGCGTAATTAGATACAAAACTATTCAGAGAAATCATTAACAAAAAATGTTACTACTATTCAACACTGCTGCATCAAAATTGCCTCTCAGAAAATATATATTTTTCTATTAGGGTGGAAATTTATAAATTCATAACTGATAGAAAAGCGGATTACAATGAATATCTCGTTAATTATGACGCTCAGATTTCCGAATGTAAATATATAAAGTTCAAAATGTTCACCTAACCACCGATTTTCCACCAACATCAATTCTCAAGTCTAGAATCAGCACTGTTCCTGGCATAGCCTGTGCATACATGCCATCTCGGAGGGGCCTCAACTCGATACCACTGATAAAGGGATCATCGCTCTCGAAGGTTCTGATCAAGCATACATACATCATTGTGCCTGAAGTAACGAAGATTATTTCATCATAAAATCCATTATCTGTTAGTGTTATGTTATTCATAGCCAACATATCTACTGTCTCAAAAGAGTAAGCGAAGCTTGGCAACGTTTGGAATCCACTGTAATTTCCAATGATAAACCAGAGTCTTAAGAGGTAAGGCACATTGGAGGGCACAGGCAACTGATAGCAAGACTTGTTGAGAGGTTTTGGAAAGAAGCGTAGACTATACAAAGAAGAACCGAAGGCTTGTTGAGTGATGTTGCCTATGTCTGCTGTCTCACCCACGTCTATGTAATTAGCATCAGTAACCCATGTTATATTGTTTGCCCCGGTGTGATTGGTTGTTCCTCCACAATTGATACTCAGAAAACCTGCACAGAGCCATAGAATAATTAATAAAACAATATTTTGTGAACCAAATATTGTAAAAAAAACGATTACTGCTATAAAACCATATATCAAAAACGTAACAGCACACTCATGAGCCGTTTCTTGAACCGAGAATGTTCCATCATATACCTGGTTGAGCAGTAATAACAGCGAATAAACAAAAAAGCACGCCCACTTGCGGTATCCAATAGCTCCATTTTTCATAACGGATTCTGGCCATGGTTCCCCCAATTTCTCAGACGTGCTCCGGAGTTGTATGAATAAATTGGATGATCCTTATCCCATTAGAAGTTGGAAACTGTTATTTACATATGCTATAGTGCTCAGCCTTAATAATGGCATCTTAGAAATGGTCTCAGCACAATAAAATCAAATACATCAAAATGGCATCTTAGAAATGGTTTCAACAGCCATTCCTATCCCTGTGAATTCTAATCTTAGAAATGGTCTCAACAACCATTACTATTCCTGTGAATTCTACGTTGCGTGTGGGTTATGTAATGCTTTTAATAATTTTTATAAAATTTGAGAAAATTAATTATCTCATATCACGATTTTGACTGGCGGCTATCACTCCGGGTTATGTGATGATTTTAATATTTTTTTTTATAAAATATGAAGTAGATAAATATCATATATCACGATTTTGACTGGCGAGTATATCTCGTCCCTTTAAACTTATTTTTATATAATTATTGGTCAGAACTTAACTTTTGACTACGTAATGATTTTCATGAAATATTAAGAAGTCATTATTTCCATGACATGAATTTGTATGTCTCCATATAAAAGTGGTTCCAAATGGTCAGGTCTTTTTAATTTTTTTATAATTTCCATGACATGATTTTGTATGTCTCCATATAAAAGTGGTTCCAAATGGTCAGGTCTTTTTAATTTTGTTATAATTTCCATGACATGATTGTGTATGTCTCCGTATAAAAGTGGTTCCAAATGGTTAGGTCTTTAAATTTTTTATAATTTCCATGACATGATTTTGTATGTCTCCATATAAAAGTGGCTCCAAATGGTCAAGTCTTTTTAAATTTTTTATTATCATCGTCACATAGCATAGTTACTTTTTCAAATTTTTCAAATTAACTTTTTCAAATCATGAATTGCTCATTGACTTTCTATTAGTTTATAGATGATTTTAGATTTTTGTTTCATATCAAATGTGTAACATAGAGAATCAAAATATATATATTTTTTAATAATAAAATAATATATTTTTTTCAAATTTGATTAGCTAATATGTTTGATCTGTTATTATCACATCTTTCAATGTAAACACAATTAATAGATTTGGCAATTTTAATCTGCCAATTCTTCAACTTCGAATCCCCATTCAACATCTCCACCCCCGCGTTTGGAATTTTATTTTGCCAGGCCGCAGAAAATAATGAATTCCAATTCATATTGGAACGCCACCAAGCCTCCATGGGAAGAGCCAGAGTACGAGCCCGTTTCTCCGCCGGCGCCGGGTTCGAATGCCACCCCCACCCATGTGTGGGATAACATAAACAATTCTGCCAAGCTCAGAGCTCACCAGCGCAATTTACCCTCTAAACCGCCGCAAAAAAGAGTGGAAACCCTCAAAACCCCGTCTCTCTAGCCCGCTTTCCTAGTCGGCTCTCCGAATCTGCAGGTGGGAGGTACTCCCAGGCCCTGGCCCCCCGCCACGGGTTCCCTACAGAAGACCAAGCTCTGCGCAAGGTTCGAGGCCAGGACGTGCACCTTCAACGACAATTGTAGCTTTGCCCACGGTGTGGAGGAGCTCCGGAGGCCGACCGCCTTTGGGGGTCGGGGATTGAACCCCCCCAGATCAGTGAATTTGCAGAGATTTCACAAGACCAGGCCGTGTAAGTTCTTTTTGGGGGGTAGTTTCCCTTACGGGGAGAGGTGCAATTTTCTGCATGATACGGCACAGGGTCAGTTCAATAATGCGGCTGTGGCGAGAGGAGCTCCTTCTACCAGGCCCCCTAACTGGAAGACTAAGCTTTGCGTCAACTAGGAGAGTTCTCAGAACTGTAATTTTGGCGACAAGTGCCATTTTGCACATGGTTTTGCAGGTATGTAAAGGGATTTTTGGATTTCTCTTTGGATTTAACATACATCAACTTTTAAAAAATGTGTTTGTTGCGAAGAGTTCTCAGTATTTTGGAGTCATGGATTATATTGCATGTAATTATGCTAGATGAATATGGGTTCGGATCCTTTCGAATCTCATCAAGAAATGAATGTGATGCCAAACTCAATTGTATTCCCTTTTAGTAGTACAAGTAACGATTCTTTTAGAAATAAATGATGTCGAAGTACATTCCCCAGGGCCTCGACTCTGTTTCCTGATTAGTAATACCATGGACTGGTAGCTGATTGCGGGCTTTTATTGCGTAATTATGGAAACTATCAACTCTTTACACTGTCCATGAGTCTAGGACAATGGATACTAAAGTTGCAAAAACATGTAAGGAAAGAACTTGGGAATGGTCCAAAAACATAAAATATCAGCAAAGAAATTGCTGAACGATAAAAATGTAAAAATCAGCCTTTTATAAATTGTCAAACAAATCAGCCTTTTATATGACATTGCCTGTGGCAATTTTTTGGGCAATTCTTTTTCCAGGGGGCGATCTTGTCACAAACTTTTCAAAAAACTTTTTTTTTCTTTGAATCGCTCATTAATCCATGATTCTGGTAACAATGATGAATACTGAATTACGAAAAAACATCAATTGTTGTCATTAGATGGGAGTTGTTGCCCACTAATGAAATCTATGAACTGTTGTCACTGGCCCGAAATCTAGCAATAACTGCTGCTGGTATTGGACTTTTATGTGTGACTTTTCTGCATGATTGAAGCGGTGGAAATTGACTGGTTTCAATGCAATGAATAAACTGGGTGGGCTTTGATAGGGAAACCTTTTCCAGGCAACCAATTACATATACACTTTGAAAGGCACTGTCGCAGTTTATGGAATGCTGGGAAAATTCTTTAATACAGAAAGACGTAAAAGGCAAGGGTGTACATTAGCCCCCAACATTGTTCATTCTGCGAAATGATTTTACCAACTATCATTTATGAATATTCCAACATGTATATATATTATAAAACTTGGTCAGGGTAAGTTACCTCCCTTAAATTTTAGCTACGACTCAGAATCCAAAAACTCTTTTGGTTCATGAATAAAGAGTATATGGAATTCAAAACATCTAGATAATGCAAATCCTTTGTAACTTCTTAAGTCAACAATAGTCAAATAGTATAAGGTGATGTTCCTGGAAAAAGGAGCATGCTCAATGCTCAACATCTGATGTTATATTTATGGACATCAAGAAATTTTTACAAATGGGAAGGTCATGGCTGATATGATATCTAGGAATCTAGGATAGTGAGAATATATTTCTGGACATGAAGAAATTTTTAGAAATGAGAAGGTCGTGGCTGATATGATATCGAGGATAGTGAGATATGTAATATGTGTTGGAAAAAGCTATAAGTCATACATTGATCAAACATCAATTTGAACTAGAGTGGTTAGCATGGTTTTATATGATAAGAATTTTATTATCAAAATGCTTCCATTGAACAAGAGCGAGCTGCAACTATTTGATGTGAGATTGAGGTAGAAGTGTCTCACCTGGAGCAGAGCATCTCTTCTCCTAAGAGGCCTCTGTTGGGGGTATCTATTCTACCATGCCCAGGGCTTGCACCTGGCCCCATCCACATTTTGCTAGCACTGGAACATAGACAAGCATAAGCATAAGCTGGGATGTGTCATTGGAGAGACTTGAACCCTAGTGGGGGTGGTAGCAATGACAACATGCCCTGCTTTCATTGACCTGACAAGATGTTGTTAACTTTATAACATAAGTTGAATGCAAATTAAAGGATAATGCTCTTTTAGCCTAATTATGAAAAGGATTTAGAGATCAACTCCTAGAGAAATCTTACAGAGACCATGGAAAGCTAGCAGTAAAACTCCATGATCAGCTTGTAAAAAATCCAGGCCTAGGTGACTAAAGTCCTTATAATCTCAATCAAACAAGTAGATTGTTGAATTTAATTAACACTGAAATTAAATTTCAGACCATAGCATCAATCACACAATAGCTGGAAATTAAATAGTGGGAGCATAAAATCAATTTCACACATACACAGGTAATTACTCTTTAAAAAAAAGCTTTTCATTCCTTTGAAAAACTTCTAAGGAAACCTCTACAAGTTGCCCAAAAAAAACAACAGCTGCACGGTTATTGAAATCACCCTGAATTGGGTAGAACACTTGCCTGAGAAGTATGGTTTGGATGTATGGCCTTTGTTTATATAGACCCACATGGTTTTGTCCCTATGATTGTACAGAACTATATGGATCACTGAACGCCTTGTACTCGCAGCCCGGAAATGCCTCTTTCCTTTTGGCTGCCCTCTCTTAGTTGCTCAACCTGCTCAACCGTTCTTGTGTGTGAACTCTCTATCTTGACCTATTTTTCTACTTTTTATGTGAGACCAAAACCCTAATCTATTTTTATTTTTAAGTTTACTCATAGTAAGTCATGCATGCATGAGATACACTCATCCATGAGATACACTCTTTTAGACATCAATGGCAGAAGTAGTATGGAACGACATCAACCCATCCTCGAGCCTCGAATCAGCTAGTTTAAAAAAAACTTTCCTTTGCGATGGGGTGTGGGGTTGCTGCGCAACGACAAACAATATCATGGAGATCATAATTTTAACCTGTGGATTCTAATCTCTATCCTGTCGCTACTTTCACACTGTATTCATTACTCTTCCACGTCGTAAATGTTTTCTTTAATTTTAGAGTAGTTTGTATTATCATTACGACTGTGTATGGGGTTGTCGTTTGTCTTCCATTGCCAGTCATTTCCGCTCTGCCTGTTCTTCATTTTTACACAGTTCTGATTCAATTATGTTCATTGAACTGGGAAACCCCAACTCAACCCCACTCTGCTTTGATGTTACGAGGTGAATTCAGATTATTGTCACCTATCTGTGCATTATGCAGTCTGGGTGAGGAATTTTGGGGGTGAATTTATTGGGAAAGAGAGAATTTGAAGGAAGAAGAGGAAAGGGCAGATGGTGAGTCTGGGAGATATTGCAGTGGCGGGAGTCATAAATCTTCTGATTGCCTTTGTGTTTCTTATAGCGTTTTCGTTTCTGAGGTTGCAGCCCATGAACGATAGAGTTTACTTTCCCAAATGGTATCTGAAGGGGTCAAGGCAAAGCCCCAAGTACTCAAGATCGGTTGTGGGTAGATTTGTGAATTTGGACTACAAAACGTACATGTGATTCCTGAGTTGGATGCCGGAGGCTCTCAAAATGCCCGGACCGGAGCTCATTGATCACGCAGGGCTTGGTGCTGTTGTTTACCTTCGGATCTACATTCTGGGGTAAGTAACCGTTCTCTGCAAGAGTCCTCTCTTTGTTTTTTAAATGGAAAAGTTAGGACGAACAGGCTCGGGTTTACATGGGTTTTTGCTAAATGCTATTGTCGATATTCAATCCACCCAATTCACAATTTAGATTCAATCTGAGTACAGACTGAGGAGCAAGACTGCCAACTCTTTCAAAACCATTCCATGATAATTTTAAGGTCTTCGGTAACATAGAAATTAGGGCACAGAACTTGAGGTTCTATAAATTTATAGAGCCAACGTAATGTAATTTGCAGCAACATTTCAGGGTAAAATTTTTGTTGCGACAGATAAATGCAAAAAGTAAAATTAGTTTTGATACATAATTTCAGAAAGGATGGTGCATTTTTTTTTTATGTAGAAGTAAATTTATTTTTGGGCAGTGGATAATTTTTTTTTTTGTACATGTGTAACCATAAGCATTGGGAAAATTTTGAATAGTTGTGAAATTTCAAAGGAGTGTTGGGTGAGAGAAAAGTTAATGTAGTTAATAGGATTGTGTGGTTTGATGTAAATTTTTAATCCTGATTGAAATATGTAGACATTGAGTGAGTGTAACTTATTAGTCCCTACCATGGGACTATAGCAATGAGTTTTCTTTTGATGGGACATTAATTTACCTTTTACCATAAATTTGTGTATGCAATGTAATGTTTAACATAGGAAAACAAATATATATTTTTGGATATAATAAAAATATTTGTGTTTTTCATTTTTAATTGGTTGATAGAATTGAAGTGTTATTGCTCCCTTCATGTTTTTCAATATGTAGAATTAATTACATAATCAATGAATCTCACCAATCACCACATCTAAGTATAAAAATTTGTACTATGTATTTATTATTATATTCATATTATATTTATTATCTAATATATGATTTATTATTATATGTATATTATATTTATAATATATTTATTATATTTATATTATATTTATGAATATTATAGTTCCATTCATTATACATTTTGAATAACAAACAACCATCAATTATTATCTTTTGACAAAAAATATTCATTACTTGTGCATTTAGTTATATTAAGTTTCATTGTTCAATATGTATTTCTCAACTAACTCGGCAGGGACTGTGTTGCCATGCAACCCTTGTTATCATCATTACATATCACAATTTTGTGTATGTTTTTTTTTATGTAAGGATGCTTTCACATAGTAGTATAATTCATTGAAGGTATTCCTAAACCTATCTTTTACACGATTGATTTTTTCAAAGTATTATTTTTATTATGAGAGTGATTCTACTATATTTTTAATAAACAATTAAAAAATCAATCGTTACGTATCTTGAATTTGAATGTATTGGGATGCTTCCAAATGTTCTATTTAGTATGAATCATGCAAAGTCTTCCCAATGGTTAACTTTTCAATTTAAAAACTTTTATTATCTTGATTTGAAAGGTCTTTCTCAACATTTTTATATGATTAGTTTGTTAAATTTAATTATTTTATCATTTTCATGATCTTCATGTTTGGAAAAAAAAAAGTCGATCATTATCTAGGATGATTAATTTGAATATTTTAGATACAAGGATGTTTATTTTTCAACACATACCAAATAAATTCTTTATAACCTTGTGAAAAAGTAAAAAATTATTGTAAGATTAACTTATATAATATGTTTTATAAAATAATGATTCAATTTGGATACCTTATAAATATAAAGATATTTATTTTAAGAATAAAATAAAATTTGTATTGTATGGAAATGTGCTTTCTACACTCTAGTATGAGGGACATGAAGTTCACACATAACATTTAAAAAAATATTAATAACAAATTTTTTTTTTTAATCATATATAAAAATTTTAAGCTCCACTTTAAATAAAATAATTCTATATCAACTTATATATAGAGAAAGTGTGACATAGAGTGAGAGTAATTGAAAGTAAACAAATTATTATTCAATTGATACATGCTTTCTACTTCTTAGATGTGTAATTCATTGAATGTTTAAGGAATTTTTAAAAATTAGTAACAAGTAAAATATTTTAATCTCAATTTTATATATATATATATATATATATATATATATATATATATATATATATATATATTCAACTTGAGTGGGCTTAATAGTTAAGAAGATGTGTTTCCTCCTCCAAAACCACATGTGTACAATATGTACACCCTGATAAACTTTAACAATGAAAAAGGGGGTTTCATAAACCAATTTGGTATCTGGATTAGTGGTAAACTTTATATATATATATATATATATATATATATATATATATATTCATTTGAACTCTAAATCTATCATGAGTATTGAGGGATTAAATCTCTTAAAATGAAAATTTTTATTCAAATTTTGTATTCAAAAAAGTAAAATAAATCTATGCTATAACCCTTTAAAAAATTAAAAATTATTATAACATACTCATATAAGGGGCATTATTAGATAAAAGGTATATATATACCTTTTATCTAATAATGCATTATATACCTTTTATCTAATAATGTCATACCCATATAAGAATATTTTGAATAAAAAAATCCTTACTATTATTTAGAGAATAAATAATAATATTCTAATATAATAAAAATGAATGATTCAAGAATTTACTCAAATATGAATAATAGTATGACTCGAATTTTCTCAAATATGACTATGACTTTAATTGGGTTAGATAGATCAATCACATTGTTACTATAGCGAAGTGGGTGAACCCATAGTGTCGTGGTACACATAGCGGTAAGATTTCAATGCCAGATGCAAAGCTCTGCACCTAATCCATGGACAATGACAAGGGAGAGGAAGATCCCACATTTACAATTCTGCCTGGCTCGACATCATTACCACTCATGCTATTCTTTCCTACCTAGAATAGTTCAATCCCAATCGTGCATGGATTTATGTATCATGTTAGCTCCTTATTCCTTTCTTTCCCTCAATATCCAAATTGTATGCTATGTCTAGTTAATTTCCATAAGAACAACAAAAACTAAACTGGGTCCCACAATTAGTAAAGAAAGTGTTATCTTACTCACTCTAATATTATTCGATGGATTCCCTATAGGTAGGCAACCAATACCATGAGAGATTAGGGTACTACACTCTATGTCAAACATATGCTATGCTACTAACCCCATGCTCGACGTATGTAGAGGTGTGTGTAGTTCCTCTAATGCTCCTATCGTTAAAGTTACTTATTTGGTAGGGGCCCTTTTCCTCCATAGAATTTGATCAAACCTATTCACTTGTTCCAACCCTAAAAGCATGCTTCATAACAACTAAAGATTAATCAATCAATTATGCCTCATTGGTTATGACCAATTGCCTTTCTAAGTATAAGAAATCTATGTTGCTCAAATACATAACATGAATAAAAGTCCAACCATCCAAAAGAATGCAATTAGACATTTTGAGATTTTGAGGACCATGGGAGAGAGAGCATACATAGAAGGATTTGTATGATTTTCTATTACTCAAACACACATATTTATATATTGTTAAACAAAAATTAATTATTGATCTAGCTTAGAGATTAAGAATATAATTAGTCATTTTGAGGACCATGGGAGAGAGTATACATTGAAGGAACTGTGTTATTTTCAATTATTCAAACACATATATTTATATATTGTTAAACAAAAATTAATCATTCTAGCTTAGAGATCAAGGGCTTTACCTTATCAACTACCATTATCTAGATTTTTAATTTCTTTATCTTCTTAAACAATTCACTCAACTACTTCTTTGTCCTTATCTTTAACTTACTCTCTTAGGTCATCTCATCAGGTTACCTACTCAATAGGTCAAGTAATGGGCTCCATGATTATAACATGTAATATGTATGAGTTAATATTCTAACACTACCCCATAAAAAATATTGTTGTCAATGTTCTTTGTTTGTTCATGTGTACTAACTTACTCATTGGTCCAAATATCTTCTGTGAGTTTCCTTATGTTATAATAACTAGTCCATACATCTTCTCCGCTTCTTCAACCTTCGACTCTCGCTTCTTCAACCTTCGTCAAATTTAGACTACAGATCCACTTGTCACTCCCGTACCTATCCGAGTGGTTAATTCCACAAATTGAAGCCATAACCTCTATTTGCATGAGAGAGATTACTACATGTGCTACTATGCACCATGTATGCATGAATAATAGGGCTTACAACAACCCGGGGACAACACCCTGTGTATGATGAGACAATTCAACTCAGACCAAGACTCTGAGGTGTCGAGCACCACCAATCATGTGCCTCACTACAATATTTACTCAATTTCAACTAAACTACGACCATTACATTCATTTTGATTTCAACCCTCTACTTATCTTGGCACATAGATTGAACAACTAACAACCCTATGAAGATACTTCTATTTACCAAAACACTTAAGTACCCAACCATGGTGTTAGTCAATTCTCTAGGACGATACTCTGGATATAGGTTTCATCTATATCAATCAAACATGGTAGTATGTCAATGCACCATGTAATGATAACAATCTAACAAATAATTATGGAAGACTTCTTTGTACAACAAACAAACTTAATTGTGGCCACCCAAAGCTACCCTCATCAATAAAAAATAATAATCCACATGATCAAATAATTCTTCTAAGAATTCTTCTAATGATTTGTTTTACTTAGGATAATCAATTCCCTTAAATATTAAATTGACTAGACTCAATATATGTGTTTTCTTAACACAAGATATTTTCATCACCTTTACAATCATGTGAACCATCATGACATCCATCACTTTGATGGTGACCAAGACTTTTACAATGCTTTAAATGACCTAACAACTCAAACAACAACAAAAACATATGCATTGAGACAACATATATATCGGCCAGCCATTATTGAATAGCACTATTACCGGGTTCTAATCTCCTTCACCATTGTTGGTTCCATGTTGGCTATCCAAGAAGATCCACCCTCAACTCGATGATGGCTTATGTATCAAAACTCTATCTTCACTACCCAATAATAGATCTCAAGTACCTTGCAAAGAGTCCAATTTAACACACAATGACTCTATAACAAATTCATGGTCTTCAAAAACAGATTGACACTGCTCACAGATATATGTGATTTAAGAGGATACACAAAGCCCCATGGTTTGGTATTTACACGCATCAAGCTGACCAGAGTCTTAAGAGATAAGGCACATTGGAGGGCACAGGCACTTTCCAATGATAAACCAGAGTCTTAAGAGGTAAGGCACATTGGAGGGCACAGGCAACTGATAGCAAGACTTGTTGAGAGGTTTTGGAAAGAAGCGTAGACTATACAAAGAAGAACCGAAGGCTTGTTGAGTGATGTTGCCTATGTCTGCTGTCTCACCCACGTCTATGTAATTAGCATCAGTAACCCATGTTATATTGTTTGCCCCGGTGTGATTGGTTTTTCCTCCACAATTGATACTCAGAAAACCTGCACAGAGCCATAGAATAATTAATAAAACAATATTTTGTGAACCAAATATGGTAAAAAAAACGATTACTGCTATAAAACCATATATCAAAAACGTAACAGCACACTCATGAGCCGTTTCTTGAACTGAGAATGTTCCATCATATACCTGGTTGAGCAGTAATAACAGCGAATAAACAAAAAAGCACGCCCACCTGCGGTATCCAATAGCTCCATTTTTCATAACGGATTCTGGCCATGGTTCCCCCAATCTCTCAGACATGCTCCGGAGTTGTATGAATAAATTGGATGATCCTTATCCCATTAGAAGTTGGAAACTGTTATTTACATATGCTATAGTGCTCAGCCTTAATTCTGTCGCTTGCGAGTCGTCTCTTGAATTTGTACGTGAACTATGAAATCCAATACGGAAAAAAATAAAGAACATCTTAGAAATGCTCTCTACAACTCTTTCTAACTGTATCTTATAAGTGCCTTCTTTCTTTCTTTTTTCTTCTTTTTTTTTTTTTTTTATATGAAATGCTCCTCGAGTATAAGCCGCTAACTCGCGGCTGAGAGCCGAAAGGTATCGGTTGTTAATTAGCGGCTGTGTTAGATATATCATTTGATATCTTAGTGTATAATGTGAACATGGATTCCTCCCGGACAGCACGTTTTAAAATGAAACGCCCCATGTTCATGTAATAGGTAGGTCTAAATATGAAACGTGTGGACCACTGGATCACTAAGACGCACTGACAGCTGAGGAGAAAATTGAAGTAGTGCTAGTTAATGTGGCAATTATATGGTGCTACAGTGATTTTTTAATATAATTAAGTAAATGTTAAAAAGTAAACAGGTTAAAGGATGCATTCAGAAATACAAGGAAGTTATGAAGAGTAAATCACATTCATTGATTTGGGAGGACGACTAAGAGTATGCCAGCATCTTCAATTGTTAGCCATCAAATTATAATTTTAGATTAAAAGATCATTAATTGTGCCCATCACCAATAAGTAGGCTTAATAAATACTCTTTCTTTATGAAATACTCCTTAATTATATGTTGTGTACACATGCACATTAAAATCGAATACATCAAAATGGCATCTTAGAAATGGTCTCAACAACCATTCCTATCCCTGTGAATTCTACGTTGCGTGTGGGTTATGTAATGATTTTAATAATTTTTATAAAATTTGAGAAAGGTAATTATCGCATATCACGATTTTGACTGGCGGCTATCACTCCGGGTTATGTAATGATTTTAATAATATAATGATTTTAATATTTTTTTATAAAATATGAAGAAGATAATTATCACATGTCACGATTTTGACTGGCGAGTATAACTCGTCCCTTTAAACTTATTTTTATATAATTATTAGTCAGAACTTAACTTTTGACTACGTAATGATTTTCATAAAATATTAATTCATTGAAGGTCTTCCTAAACTTATCTTTTACATGATTGATTTTTTCAAGGTATTATTTTTATTATGAGAGAGATTCTACTATATTTTTAATAAACAATTAAAAAATCAATCTTTACGTATCTTGAATTTGAATGTATTGGGATGCTTCCAAATGTTCTATTTAGTATGAATGATGCAAAGTCTTCCCAATGGTTAACTTTTCAATTTAAAGACTTTTATTATCTTGATTGGAAAGGTCTTTCTCAACATTTTTATATGATTAGTTTGTTAAATTTAATTATTTTATCATTTTCATGATCTTTATGTTTGGAAAAAAAAAGTCGATCATTATCTAGAATGATTAATTTTGAATATTTTAGATATAAGGATGTTTATTTTTCAACACATACCAAATAAATTCTTTATAACCTTGTGAAAAAGTAAAACATTATTGTAAGATTAACTTATACAATATGTTTTATAAAATAATGATTCAATTTGGATACCTTATATTTATAATGATGTTTATTTTAAGAATAAAATAAAATTTGTATTGTATACAAATGTGTTTTCTATACTTTAGTATGAGGGGTATGAAGTTCACACATAACATTTAAAAAATATTAATAACAAAAAAATATTTTTCAATCATATATAAAAATTTTAAGCTCTACTTTAAATAAAATAATTCTATATCGACTTATATAGAGAGAAAGTGTGACACATAAAGTAAACAAATTATTATTCAATTGATACATGCTTTCTACTTCTTAGATGTGTAATTCATTGAATGCTTAAGAAATTTAAAAAAATTAATAACAAGTAAAATATTTTAATCTCAACTTTCTTTATAT
>ML779051.1:643934-670495 GCA_009831015.1 Picea engelmannii
ATATATATATATATATATAATCTAATAACGCCATACCTATATAAGGATATTTTGAATAAAAAAATACTTACTATTATTTAGAGAATAAATAATAATAATCTACTATAATAAAAATGAATGATTCAAGAATTTACTCAAATATGAATATTAGTATGACTCGAATTTTTTCGAATATGACTATGACTCGAATTGGGTTGGGTAGATCAATCACATTGTTACTATAGCGAAGTGGGTGAACCCATAGTGTCGTGGTACACATAGCGGTAAGATTTCAATGTCCAATGCAAAGCTTTGCACCTAATCCATGGACAATGACAAGGGAGAGGAAGATCCCACATTTACAATTCTGCCTGGCTCTACCACTCATGCTATTCTTTCCTACCTAGAATAGTTCAATCCCAATCATGCATGGATTTATGTATCATGTTAGCTCCTTATTCCTTTCTTTCCCTCAATATCCAAATTGTATGCTATGTCTAGTCAATTTCCATGCGGACAACAAAAACCGAACCGGGTCCCACAATTAGTAAAGAAAGTGTTATCTTACTCACTCTAATATTATTTGATGGATTCCCTATAGGTAGGCAACCAATACCATGAGAGATTAGGGTACTACATTCTATGTCAAACATATGCTATGCTACTAACGCCATGCTCGACGTATGTAGAGCTGTGTGTAGTTCCTCCAATGCTCCTATCGTTTAAGTTACTTATTTGGTAGGGGCTCTTTTCCTCCATAGAATTTGATCAAACCTATTCACTTGTTCCAACCTAAAAGCATGCTTCATAACAACTAAAGATCAATCAATCAATTATGCCTCATTGGTTATGACCAATTGCCTTTCTAAGTGATTTGGTATAAGAAATCTATGTTGCTCAAATACATAACATGAATAAAAGTCCAACCATCCAAGAGAATGCAATTAGACATTTTGAGGACCATGGGAGAGAGAGCATACATAGAAGGAATTGTGTGATTTTCTATTACTCAAACATTGGTATAAGAAATCTATGCTGCTCAAACACATAACATGAATAAAAGTCCAACCATCCAAGAGAATGCAATTAGACATTTTGAGGACCATGGGAGAGAGAGCATACATATAAGGAATTGTGTGATTTTCTATTACTCAAACACACATATTTATATATTGTTAAACAAAAATTAATTATTGATCTAGCTTAGAGATCAAGAATGCAATTAGTCATTTTGAGGACCATGAGAGAGAGAGCATACATTGAAGGAATTGTGTTATTTTATATTACTCAAACACATATATTTATATATTGTTAAACAAAAATTAATCATTGATCTAGCTTAGAGATCAAGGGCTTTACCTTATCAACTACCATTATCTAGATTTTTAGTTTCTTTATCTTCTTAAACCATTCACTCAACTACTTCTTTGTCCTTATCTTTAACTTACTCTCTTAGGTCATCTCATCAGGTTACCTACTCAATAGGTCAAGTAATGAGCTCCATGATTATAACATGTAATATGTATGAGTTAATATTCTAACACTACCCCATAACAAATATTGTTGTCAATGTTCTTTGTTTGTTCATGTGTACTAACTTACTCATTGGTCCAAATATCTTCTGTGAGTTTCCTTATGTTATAATAACTAGTCCATACATCTTCTCCGCTTCTTCAACCTTCGACTCTTGCTTCTTCAACCTTCGTCAAATTTAGACTACAGATCCACGTGTCACTCCCGTACCTATCTGAGTGGTTAATTCCACAAATTGAAGCCATAACCTCTATTTGCATGAGAGAGATTACTACATGTGCTACTATGCACCATGTATGCCTGAATAATAGGGCTTACAACAACCCGGGGACAACACCCTGTGTATGATGAGACAATTCAAATCAGACCAAGACTCTAAGGTGTCGAGCACCACCAATCATGTGCCTCACTACAATATTTTCTCAATTTCAACTAAACTACGACCATTACATTCATTTTGATTTCAACCCTCTACTTATCTTTGCACATAGATTGAACAACTAACAACCCTATGAAGATACTTCTATTTACCAAAACACTTAGGTACCCAACCATGGTGTTAGTCAATTCTCTAATACGATATTCTGGATATAGGGTTTATCTATATCAATCAAACATGATAGTATGTCAATGCACCATGTAATGATAACAATCTAACAAATAATTATGGAAAACTTCTTTCTACAACAAACAAACTTAATTGTGGCCACTCAAAACTACCCTTATCAATAAAAAATAATGATCCACGTGATCAAAGAATTCTTCTAATGGTTTGTTTTGTTTTACTTAGGGTAGTCAATTCCGTTAAACATTAAGTTGACTAGACTCAATATATGTGTTTTCTTAACACAAGATATTTTCATCACCTTTACAATCACTATGAACCATCATGACATCCATCACTTTGATGGTGACCAAGACTTTTAAAATGCTTTAAATGACCTAACAACTCAAACAACAACAAAAACATATGCATTGAGACAACATATATATCGGTCAGCCATTTTTGAATAGCACTATTACCGGGTTCTAATCTCCTTCACCATTGTTGGTTCCGTGTTGGCTATCCAAGAAGATCCACCCTCAACTCGATGATGGCTTATGTATCAAAAATCTATCTTCACTACCCAATAATAGATCTCAAGTACCTTGCAAAGAGTCCATTGTAACACACAATGACTCTATAACAAATTCATGGTCTTCAAAAACAGATTGTCACTGCTCACAGATATATGTGATTTCAGAGGATACACAAAGCCCCATGGTTTGGTATTTACACCCATCAAGCTGACCAAATTTGGTTCTAGATCACTATTGAAGTAGAAAATAGCCACTAGGTCATCCATCTCACATCGAATCGACCTTCTCCAAGACTATTGAACGAGGGATCTAAAAAGAAAACCCCTTGAGTCTACAACTTCTTCCAGACGGAGTATCACCATTCCTGACATAAGAACTTCTTCTGCTACTCTCTATGACATCAACTACAACATTATTGGGCCAAGTCCCAATCTTAAAGCTAGACATCACGATTCTGTGCAGATCGTTCTTCCACAGGTCATTCACCAGGGATTTCAACATATTTATCACCAGAAAATCCTCACTGCTTGATCTCCATCCAGATTTCTAGATTCAAAATCCTCTCCCTTTAATTTTTCAGTCCATTTCTCATCCTTGAGATTGCGAACCATGACCCATATTTTCCCTACAGAAGTAGAGTACAAAGACAACACATTCACCGACATCGCAATCTTCATTTGCTGGAAAAATAATAGTCTTCAATCGTGGAATCTCCAACTGCATGGAGAAAGGCGCAGTCGTGAAGTTTGTTGGCGGTGTTGGCATGATTCTTGCCAACACAGATGCCATTGGAGAGGTGTTCATCATTGATTTCCATCTTCTCCCGGCATCAGCGATCGGTGCAAAAAAATGGCGACACCATCAAGCAATACATAGCTTCGACCAAGAATCCCACAGACACGATCCATTTTGGAGGCATCATTCTAGGAGTCGAGCCGTCGCTTTTCGTGGCCATGTTTTCATCTAGAGGACTGAATCTTGAGAGCTTGAAACCGGAAATGATATCCCTCTGAGAACAATGAAAACCCAAAAGCTTTGAACATGCTATAATGTTGAAATACTGTGCAAAATTATTCATATCCATTCAGTTCTATCATAAGATGGATTCTCACAGCATCAGTGGCGGACAACAGCTTGTCTACGCAAACACATAGATCCACAATACAACAGACCAACACTCAGAGATCTCAATAGCTGTGGGTATCCATCCTCGAAATCTCTCAGCAGTAACCACAATTGTGTCTTTTCCATATGTCTTATGAGGCATCATGAGATCCACTCTAGATCTGATTGCGATTGAATGTCATGCATATCACAGTCACCATGGCTATGCTTGTGGCCTCTCTTCCTTTGCGGCTCAAATCATGCACTTCATCTCAGTTCACAGATTGCTTCTTTGATCGCTACAATTGATGTGCTACTTCTGCGTCCCTTCTCTTTGGTGACAACAGTGTCTCCCTCTATGGTGGCTAGAACCTTTTCCTTAGACTGCAAGCAATAGATCACACAAATATTTCTCATAGCAACATATCTAGATCTGATAGATCCATCAGATCTATACAAATCAACTTGATTCAAAATTTTAAAACGAATTAGAACCTTAAATGTCTCAACTCGACATTAAATCTCCATTAAATCTCCAGGCCACATAAGACAAAGATTCTATTTCATGGAAAACTCTTTTGCAAGTGATCTTGTATGGAACATGTAACATCCCCATTATAATACGTAGTTTAATTAATGCATAATGTAGCTATGAAAAGAGATGGGGGTTGAATAATCGACAAGAGGGGAATGTCTAGAAGTTCCTAAGATTTTAGTTGAGTGTATGAAATCCCAATCATTAAACTCCTGTAAGAGAATGTGTGTAGAAAGTCATATCCTATAGTTATTGGGGAGCATGGAGCATGGGCAGAGTAAGCAATCAACTAGCTGAAAATGAAATTCGTATGGCCAAAGAAGATAGTTTTTATAGGAATGTTTTTGCGTGAACAATAATTAGAGAATAGGGAAAAAGAACACTCGAGCTGGAACAAGAAGGTTGGGTGAATTTTGGAGCATGCTGGAGTGTTTTGGAAATGAAGACTAAATAACCAGGTTGTCAATCTTGAAGAGTGAACTCATGTGTGATTTGCACTGTAACAACAAATGTTTGATGTATTCCTCTTAATGTTTCCTAGCAGTAAGTTCCCTTGAGTTCCTAGTAGAGAGATTTCTAGTTATTTGTGTCAGAGAGACCCTAATAAACGAATGAGACATCTCATGGACTCAGAGCAATGAATGGGTACATTATTTGGGTTGAGAAGGTCAAGAGGAAGAGAGATGGAGGAAATTTAGGATAGTTGTAGGAGAATACTAGTGGGTTGTATGATATTTGAGTTGTGAGTAAATTGTGAAAGACAACCTTTTCTTGTGGATTCCTAGCCCTAGTTTGGGGGTGACCTGCTACTAAGACTTGGAACAACAAGTCTATGGTTGGGTGGAATATCTGTCCCAAGCAGTTGGTTGCACACAATTGTTTTAAACAGATAAGTGTATATCTATTTTCAGAGTTATCTCATGAGTTTAATTGTTGTTCTTAATTCTGTGTATGTAAATGAGTTATTAGTTGCATTCATGTTCATTTCAGCATGTTGTCACTGCATATAGTTAAATGTTATTAGACAATAGTTAAATCTGTGTATAATTCGTAGTTGGTAAGGTACATGAGTTTAATTAGCGGAAAATTTTGTATTTATGTGTATTCGATGTAGTAATGTTCCTCGGTTCAATTGGGAGATGTTTCAGGTTGGTATCAGAGCTCAAGGTTCAACATTGAGGCTATAAGGGCCAAGAGCTAGTTTGAATTTCTATAGAAATTTGCTTTTGCAGAGTTTTCATTGTGACAAATTTGGGGAAAATTTAGAAACATAGTGAAATCCCCAAATTCGTCAGTAGATTTGGGTTTAAATCACCCCAAAAAAGTTGACGAGGGGATTCATGGTGTTAATCTATAGGCTGCGGAGTTAATTTTGGGTTTGGGAGGTCAAATTTCATATTTTAATGGTGAATGAGAAGTTGAGGAAGTGATGGTCCAAATCGTGTTTGACATGGATATTGACAACTAGGATCAATTTTGGAACGATTAAGAACTTCTAGGTCACCGACAAAAAAATTAGGTTAAGTGTGAGGGGTGATCATGATTATACATTGGGTAATAGGATTGAACCTTGACCATTTATTGGGGATCATTGGTTGGGATGGTGAGGTACATGAGAGTAGGATTACGGGCACAGGCTCGTATGAAACCCTTAAGTCTGAGTTTTGGCAGCTGCAGGGGAATGTCTGCAAGAAACGTTTCGCATAGGCTTGCGAGTGCAAGCTCACAGGAAAAGCTTAATCTCATGTTTTAGCAGTCGTAAGGGAATGTATGCGAGGAAGGTTTTGTGTAGGATTGTGGGTGATGCATCATGGGAAAACCATATGTTCATGTTTTCAATAGTTGTGGGAAATTTCTACAAGGAAGGTTTTGCGTAGGCTTACGAGTGTTGGCCAGGGATGATTTTAAGGATGGAAATTTATTTTAAAATATAGAAACCTTGGTGAATCTTACTAATCCTTCATATGCCAACTATAAATGTTTGGTGATATTTTTGTAAAAATATTCAAATTTCTAAGGATTTTATATAGTTTGTATAAATTTTTGATGATTTTTGAGGTAAAATAATATTATCCTATAGAATTTGGGAGAATCCTATTTAGAATAATGAAACTTTTTTGGGGAAAAACCATGGAAAATTAGCCCATGAGTGAAATTTAGCCCCTAAAATCATCCATGGTGTTGGCTCATGGGAAAACCTTTTCCACAACCATGTGAAATTTTTGCAAGGAAGCTTCCATGTAGACTTACGGGTGCGAGCTCACGAAAAAACCTAAAGTGTGTGGTTTGGTAGCTGTAGGGGAATATCCGCAAAGGAGAAGCTGTGAAGGTTTGCAAGTTGTGGCTCATGACAAAACCTAAAGCTTGTGTTTTGGTAGCCATAGGGAAATGACCACGAAGGTAAAGTTGTTATGATTGAGACTTACAAGTCATAGGAAGATCTTGACGACATGTAACTTGACCTATCTGCAAATAATAGTCCGTGAAGGAATATTATTGGCTCATGAGTTGCGAGATGTGGGGAATTGTAAAGGTGTGTTAAGTTGGCCCGTCTGAGAGAATCTTCCACAGTGAGAAAGAACCGATATAATTGTGATTGGTTTGAGGATCATGGGCTACGGGGAAGTCTGGATACAGGGTAATGGATTCTTCCCAATGAAAAATGGAGCACAAAGGTGTTCCAATAGGTCGTGGGTTCGAATTGTTAGTTTGTTATAGCAGGAAAACATCTAATTTTCCACGAAAAATTGTAATTTTTGTAGGTATTCAACTTATGGGACATTTTTGAGGGCCTAGATGACATTTTTAGGCAATCAAAAGTCACAAGAATAGGGTGTATCTTTGGTACACCATGTCTCTACAACTTAAATAAAAGAGCTCAAGGAGAGCTTTCCAACAAGTTATTGTGTGTATAATAGAGCTCGTATGAGAAAGTTGTAGCTGAAATAGTAAGGTCATAAATTAAGCACTGGTTTACTTCTAGAGGGTATAACTTCTTGCTTTGAAGTCAGTTTGGGGCATAAAAGACAGTTATGGAGCCAGATTTGGAATTTGGATACATAAAATGTGCTGGAAGAAAAAGAAGACATCTATAACATATAAGGTTAAAATAGGAAAATAGTCAAAATTTTTGAAGACCATATGCTATAGAAGGATTTGCCTCACCCTATGCAATCTTGCACAAAAGGCTTGATTCCATTTCCCTATGCAGACTTTTCATCCTTTTTTGCAAATCCCAGAGCTAAAAAATACATTTTTTTCCACATATACACACCTTGCCTACTATACAACATGCGTATATGCAGGCTGCACCACTATAGCCCGCGTACATCGGGATTTGTGCCCAAAAATGAAAAATGGTGTCGGGTTTCCATGTCACGACATGAAATCTATGATCCTTGGCCTTACATATACTGGAAACATTCTGACTCGGCCCTTCAATTCCATTTGAAGGTTATAAATCAGCCAATTCTGAGCTATGGAAAAGAGGAGAAAGAATTCAACTTTGAGAGCAAAGTTACTTTGGAGAAATTATTCACTTCATATTGAGTCTGCATCCCTTTGTCCTTTAAGTCTGAACACAGTGTTGAGCCCCCAAGCTCTTCCCTTATTGATTGAGAACTTTATTGTCTCTCTTTTATGAGCTTGCCTTTGGTGGAGAATTGAAGTGGTGGAGGCCCAACTGGAAGGAACTTAGTTTCTTGGTTCTGAACCATGTCGACACGAAAGTCTGTAACTTTTTCACTTCTATTGATTATATATTAATAGAAATACTCTTTTCCCATCCAATTGATATCTTGCAAATATTTGAATTATTATTCCATGGGTGTATTTGTTATGTATATTAATGGATTATGCTATTGAATGTGCTAACATCATATATTATCACCATATGCTTGCTTTGCTTGGTTGTTGAGGACTAGTTGCAGGTATATTGCTTTGGGTCAAGTGCTCAACGGTGGACTTCATCGAACATCTAGACGAGGTAGGCCTTTTATCTTGTCTTGCTAGCATATTTATTTATATAGCATACTTGAGAATAGAGTTGATTTCTGTAGTCATTTTCGTTTGTTGTGGTTTACCCTTAGCCATAGAGAGATTTTTCTCGTAACAGAATTGATGACCATACTGAGGATGGAATCTTCTTTCTTGGGGTTTGGAGTGTTTTTCTCCTTAGATTGCTCTCATTCCTATTGTGTTTCTTGTCGTATCATTCCTTGATAGACTCTGTTCACTCTGGGTCTGAGTCTTTCGGCCTTCTCCTTTGCCTGGCTTTGTTTTTGAAACATATACACGGGTTTTCACTTGACAGTCGCATATATACGCGTGTTGTCCTTCTGCAAGCTACGTACATATGTGTTGTTTCCCTGAACAATCGCGTACATCAGCCTATTTTGCTTGCTTGCTTGGTTTGGTGGTTGCTGGGTAGGTTTTGTTGATTGCTCATTCTTCTTGGGACTTTGTAGTGACTGTTAAGTGTCTGTGCGATGACAGGAAACCTATCTTTGGTTGAATTCCTGGGCAGAGTCTTTCTCATCACCTTTTCATTTTGATTATCCTTGTACATTAGGATAGGTGTCTTGCTTCTTGGTATCCTACTTGATTCCTCGCTTTCTATACACAATAGAGTTTTTATATATATCAAACTAGTGTTCAGTCCATGCATTTTCATTTTTCTTATATTGAAAATACAAAAATATTAGGCATTTTGCATTGCTTTCCATTTTGATATTTTGAGTTTTTTTAGCTTAGTGCATGTAATGAAAGATTATATTTTTACTTCAGAATTGTAGAGCTGAAATTGAAAATTGCATTTGTTTCAAAAAACATATCATTCATTGAAAATTGAAGTTAGGACTTTTTATTGTATTCATATTTACTTTACTTGTTGATTCATAACATCATGAGTTTCACTACCATACCTTTTTTGAGTAAGCATGGCCATTAAAATTAACGATATAATTTAAAATTGATTAGTCACAATTTTATTTTCTAGGGTGCAAAAACTAGCTTAGGATTTAGTGCCTTGGAATAAGATTTTGTGAGTAAACTTATCCAAGGCTATTAAATCAACATATGTGCCTGACAAAGGAAGTGGA
Source organism: Picea engelmannii (assembly GCA_009831015.1). Classification (NCBI taxonomy): domain Eukaryota; kingdom Viridiplantae; phylum Streptophyta; class Pinopsida; order Pinales; family Pinaceae; genus Picea; species Picea engelmannii. Next base: position 653,265 of record ML779051.1, read on the forward strand.
GAAATCCATTGTATAATCGGTAATATCAGGAGGCTCCTCTTACATCGGAGTTAATAACGAGATCACACGAGGTTGGTTGAAGGGATATCCCCCCGATACCTTCTTAGCGTCAGAGATATTTCTAGGGATCTATTCGTATCTAGGGATCTTGCTAGTGCCCTTACCTCCATGAGAGGTGATGCTTTTAAGGTTTTGGGCTTTTCTACCCTACCCATACAGTGGACCTTACTTACGACTTCTCGCCAGTGCATCAGTTATACATTGGTTGCTTAGTTGCTTGACTTAGGTGCAACATAGGTTACTTGCAGGGCTTATTCTACAAGTACCCTGGGTCAGATAAGGGTCAGACAACATACAACCTTTATGGAGGATTACCTCTCTGGGGGGATCTGACCGACTGATTGTTAAGCCCACAAGGGCCCTTATAACTGATTTTGTTGCCTCCGATATTTAGCAGGGAGTCTCAGGCCCCTCTTGGGTGAGAAATACCTTCTTTAGAGAGGGAGGTCCCTTTCAGCCACTTTACCTCGTTTGTGTGCATATTGGCCGTTTGATTTTTTGGTGTGCTCTTTGATTACTAGTTGACCCTAGGATTTTATACTGATTTTTCATTATCATGGATAGTGGAGTTCCCATAGCTCCTTCTTTTATCGCTACCACCCCCATGATGTTCACTCATTTCATGGGGACGAATCTGTCCGCTTTTCATAATGGTATGTAGAATTATGACACTCAGTCCATGCCTTGGTCCTCTAATCATTTTCCTATTGATATGCCTTCACCTTTTCAATCCTCTCCCTAGCCCACTTATATGAATCCTAGCATTGGATCTAGGGGCACCATGGCCCCACTTACTACATCTTTGTTTGATATGAGTCATGTCCCTCAACCAACTTTCACTATGGGAGGTTGGAACCTCCCCTCTTATGGATCCAGTCCTAGCTATGCTCTTTCAGGAGCCAATACTCAAATGGGTTCTTATTATACTTATTACACTGCATCCACGTATCCTTCGACCGCCATGTCGGTTCCATCGAACACTTTTCCCATGACAGGTCCACCTATCTCCTGGGGTCTTTCATACAGGGAGAATTAGTTTTACGGTTCGGGATACTCTCTTCATGAAACCCCTTCACATGGGGGAAAAATATATCCTCACTTGAATAATCCTTATCATATCTTCGTCTCTTCGCAGACTTCAGTGATGATTCCCGTACAAACCTCTTTGGATCAGTTAGGCGAAGGATACTATATTTCCGGACAGGGACAGTGGGTAAACCAGGACCCTTCCATGCCTGCAATGTTTCAAAGACAATCTTTCCCTGGACCTTGGTATCAAATGCCACAACCCACCACCACTAGTCCAGTCACTTCCAGTCATACTGGAGCTCCATCACCAACCTCTGTCATTCATGTTGGATATTGGTCGACGACCTCTACAAGTCATGTTGAACACCCGCAACCAGCCACTGCTAGTTATGTTGGGGGCATCACTATAGTCGCCATGATTCATATCGATGTCACATCTACAACCTCTATACATCATGTCAAAGATGACTCTCTCGTCTATGCCAGTCACGCTGAGAGCATGTCACCAACCACTGCTAGTCATGTTGGGGGCATTCATATGATTGAGAAGCCTAGACGTCTCACACGTAAGCATAAGTTCCTTTGTAGGACTTGTGAAGGAAATCACCTTACTCGTTTGTGTCTTGCTACTGTTGAGATACCAGAAGCATGGGGCTCACCTAAGGGCCCTTTGGGTTCTGAGGAGTGTGTGGTTTCCCCACACCTTGTTTCTCCATTGATTGACACGAAAGTAATGTCGATGCAATTATCACTTGACCACACTCCCATTTTTTAGGGTGATGTGTCTTTGATCCCTGTTATCACGCATCCTATTCAGCCAATGGTTGATACAATGGTCATGCCGATGCAATATTCGGTTGACACCCCTCTTCCTTTAGGGGATGATGCATCTCTTGACCTTGTTGTCTTGCATCCTATTCAACCAGCAGTCTTGTCGATGCAATCTTTGACTGAAACCACCCCTATTTTTGGAGGTGACACATATCTTAACCTTGTCGCCTCGCATCCTATTCAACCAATGGTTGAAGAAGTGGTCGCACTGATGCAATTTTTGGTCGATCTCACTCTTCTAGTTCTAGTTCTATACCTTCTATACTATGTCATTAACATTTCTAGTACTGCACCTTTTGAACAAGAGAGAGTTTTACTCTCCCCGAGTAATCTCCCTCCAATCCCCAGAGATGTTCCCTTTGATTGGGATGGTCTTGTGGGGTATCCAATACCTCCACCTATGTATTTTCAAGTAAGAGACATTATCTGATATATCACAGAGATGATAACCTCCGCTAGTGCTTTATCCTCCTCGACTTCGAGAGATTTGGGTCTTCCCAAGCTTGTGTCAGCTATTCGTAAGACACTGACATTCAATAGAAGTCCCGCACGAGAGCCTTCGCCTCCCCCATGACATGCCAACTAGAAACCTCTAAATGAGTCTGAGTTAATCTCTTTTTCAACTCGTCTAAAAAATGAAAAGATTGTCGAGTGAATTTGTCCCTTTCACACTCGTTAAATTGGACTGGAAAGGTCGCGAGTCTTATTTAAGCTCTTTTCCGACTCGTTTTCAAAAAGCGAAAATATTTTGGAGTGAACTTGTCTCTTTCACACTCGTAAATTGGATTTGAAAGGATGTCTATTTGGTACAATTTTATCCCTTTTTCACACTAAGTAGACTAAGATCATGAAAAATGACATTTTTTGGAATTAAGTTGTGATTGCATCTCATGCCCTTGCTTGCAGTATTGAGCCTATGGACGGTTCTCTCTTTGCGTTATAAACCATTTGCCTCAACAGTTTTTCATCCTCAAACAAGCAGAGCCTCATTTATATCCTTCACAATTTGACACCCTATATCCAGGAGGGAACATTCCCCCGAGTCTCCATCTCCTGCATGAATCTCCTTACATTGAGCATAGATATGTTCCACTATTGGAACTATTTTTTCTTACTTGCGAGACTTGTTTCCTCCTCTGTATCATAGAATTCATTTGTTTATGAAAAAAAACAAAAAAATACAGCTGGGAAGGGAATATTATCTTATATTGGCAGCAATTGTGTCGCCTTTGAATAGAGCACAAAGTTATTGAGTCCATTTGTCATTATAATTTTGAATTTAGCATGGCCTTAGGAAGTTGATCTCGTTACAAAGTGTTTTCTCCACCGACTGGTTACTCTTCCAGTCCCTATGGAGAACTTGATTGATTCCTCCTGCATCTCATGGTTTCATCATTGAGTCTATGATGTCGGAGTCTTCCAACTGTCTCATGCTCTTGTTCAAAGGAAGTGTATCAACTTATGTCGGTCATTCCTCAGAACTCTTGAATTTGCATGTCCGACATACCCTCTTTATGTCTCAGAATCACACGATACGGTAGTCCTATCACACACCCTAGTCCTACTTTCATTATTGGTAGGTAACCTTGAACCCATCAGTCAACATTTGATCATTGGTCGTTGACTAGGTGGTTTCCCTTGTGTTTGACGGCAAGACATCTATTCACACATTGGGATTCATGCAGTTTCTTGGATGCCATTAGCATACTTGGTGGTTTCCTCACCTTTGTCAGCATTTTCCCTCATAGGATGCTATTCAGAGGGTGTTTTTTGTGTACCACTTGCACTTGGCACATGCAAAAGACACACATGGTCGTTGGTTCCTAAACATGTTCTTCATTCGATTTCCTCCAAATCATAAAGCTCCTGCTTTGTACCTCGTGCTGAATGATGAGAGATGCCTTAATGCTCTCCTTTCAGTGGGTCTCCTTCCATCGACTTCGGCTCATATATTCTGGAAACACGAACTAGAGTCTTATGAGTACCTTGAGGCTTGCAGTCATTAGGGGAAGGTTCTCTTGCCATCGACAGTTGGGAATACATCATTGTCTCCTGATGGATGGATTCTTCAAGTGTTCGACCCCGAATCCTTTATTCACACTTGTAATAATGTACTCAGTGCATTGATACCTACTTTCATTATCGGTAGGTTGTCTTGCGTTTGTTAACAATATACCTCAATGACCAATAATTAAACGATGTCTCATTGTGTTCGACCTCAACTCCTTTACTCACATGATGTAGACTTGCACCTTTGGCGTATTGTGTAGAAAACTTGAAGACATTAGTATGTGGCTGCAAATTTCTTGAGTTGTTGCTTCCTTTTCATTGGACCAGTACCTATATGACTTCAGTAATCATGGGAGATCAGATTGTACTCCATTGTATACAGATATCTTTAGATTGATTTTGCGACTGGTTCTACTAGGCCTTGTTCGTGACTATGAAATCCTTTGGCATGTAACCGCATTTGTATTTTCCTATTCATGGCCATAGGTAGTTGTTTGGTATATTTTCACTTGGATCTGTACTGTAATTCAAATTGGAAGCCATGTATGCAAAGTTAGTGCATAATGTAATGAGAAACTAGTTCTTCTAGCTGGTTCCCCGTCACTCCACTTCTGGGTTTTATAATGTATTTCAGCCATCGCAGATACTCCTCTAACCTCACACATTAGGGGGAATTTTTTATAGAAGGATTTGCCTCACCCTATGAAATCTTGCACAAAAGGCCTGTTTCCATTTCCCTATGAAGAGTTTTCATCCTTTTTTGCAAATCCCAGAGCTAAAAAATACATGTTTTTCACATATACACACCTTGCTTACTATACAACATGCGTATACACAGGCTACACCACTACAGCCTACGTACATCGGGTTTTTTTCCCAAAAATAAAAAATGGTGTCAGGTTTCCATGTCACGATAGGAAATCTATGATCCTTGGCCTTCCATATACTGGAAACGTTCTGACTTGGCCCTTCAGTTCCATTTGAAGGCTATAAATGGGCCAATTCTAAGCTATGGAAAAGAGGATAAAGAATTCAACTTTGAGAGCAAAGTTACTCTGGAGAAATTATTCACTTCATATTGAGTCTGCATCCCTTTTTCCTTTAAGTCTTAACACAGTGTTCATCCCCCAAGCTCTTCCCTTATTGATTGAGAACTTTATTGTCTCTCTTCTATGAGCTTCCCTTTGGTGGAGGATTGAAGTGGTGGAGGACCAGATGGAAGGAACTTAGTTTCTAGGTTCTGAACTGTGCCGACACAGAAATCTGTAACTTTTTCACTTATGTTGATCATATATTAATAGAAATACTTTTTTCCCGTCCAATTGATATCTTGCAAATATTTGAATTATTATTCCATGGGCGTATTTGTTATGTATATTAATGGATTATGCTAATGAATGTGCTAACATCGTATATTATCACCATATGCTTGCTTTGCTTGGTTGTTGAGGACTAGTTGTAGGTATATTGCTTTGGGTAAGTGCTCAATGATGGACTTCATCGAACGTCTGGAAGAGGTAGGCCTTTTATCTTGTCTTGCTAGCATATTTATTTATATATCATACTTGAGAATAGAGTTGATTTTTGCAGTCATTTCCGTTTGTTGTGGTTTACCCCTAGCCATGGAGAGATTTTCCTCATAAAACCATAACATTTAGCTCAGAGCTCAAATTTGGGAAAAAAAAGTAGTTGTCAGAAATACCTTGAGGAGGAGAAGACATATGTAAACCCATAAAATAAATTTAAGTAGTAAATTTTGTATTCAAGTCAAAATAAGATGACTGGAAGCCATTAAGTAGCAAGAAAAATTTATGCATTTTTTTTNCAGAAAATTATTTGTATGCACATTTTGTTGTATAATTTAGATTTACAATTAGGAATTTTTGTTCCTATATGAGAATTACAACCATGGAGGATGCCCAAGGGTCCTATAGCCATGAGGAGGAATTCAGAGGGCTACATGTCATCATGAGAAATAATGAGACAAATTCTAATGGAATAAGAGGTTGGTAGGAGCCTGCAACTATGAGAAGCCTACATAGAGAGATGTAAAGCTATAGGAAAGAAAATGAGAAGATTATCAGGGCTCAAGAGGAGACACTTCAGAGCTTGAATATGCTACATAGGAAAGCCAATAAATACTCTGGAACAAAGTAAGAGAGTTTCTCACAATCCATCATCAACAAATGACCCTCCATGCTATTTAAATAGAGATCATGGACCAATTGGTTGCTAAGCCATGAATCAATGTAGTTGTTAAGATCGAGGAGAATATGAACCATCATATCACTCTATGTTGATAATATATCGCAACCATCATATTACCTAACTACAAATGCATACTAATGCATACTAAGAAAACACACTAAGAAACACACTTTTACCTAACAACACATTAGATCAAGTTAATCTTAACTAACTTATGAGTGTCTAAATATTCTAAAAAAGGGTTTATCTATATTAATCCAACATGATGGTATGCCAACTCACCATGTAACGATGAAACTCTAACAAATAACTATCATAGACTTCCTTTTTCAACAAGCAGACTTAATTGTGGCCACACGGGGCTACCCCAATCAATGTGAACCATAAAAAAATCCATCACTTTGACGGTGACCAAGAACTTTGGATTGTTTTCAATTACTAATTACTTTTATACCTCTTACATTGGATGGATTATTAACAACTCAAACAAAAAAAAGTTGTTTGCAGTCAAACTACAATAAAATATATATCTTGGATCTCATCGAAAATAGATCTTCGACATCACACAAGTAGGTCCTCGTGCCCTCGAGCTAGTGTTTTGGATCTCTTAGCTCATGAATCCATTTCCAATTGTGCCTTAACTTGAAAATAAAAGAATAAAATTCATGATGCACCCTCTTTCTCTACACAATAAGCGTCTTCTTCTCCCTAACACACCACAGGAAGGAAACACAAATCTCACAATCTGTCTGCAAATCTGTTCAATGGATCACTCACATGGGGGATTCATATCTACACCATTTGAAAACTCAATATTCACAAACACAGGCTATTGAATTCCTTTGGCACTGGTGATTCTTCATATTTTTTCTACTCCTCAACTGTGGCTTTTCCATGTTGGTGGATTCAGCCTTCTCTAGTATCACCTTCATCCATTGGGTTTCATCATAACTACTTCAACTCTTAGGATTTCAACCGCCAAATGTTTGTCGTGCACTATTGATTAGCAAGACTCTATTAAAATGTATAGTGTCTTTTCATCCAACTTTCCTTGACCCTTTAATTTAAGTAACTCAATGACACATGCACAGTCTACTACCTCAACACTAGCATGCTCCAATAAATTCATAGTTGCACATCATGTTCCCCCATGGCAATTAGATCATAAAAAATAAGGGCTTATTCACTAGGTTGTATTGGCGCAACATACATATGAAGTTCTTCATGGTCCTCTCTAATGGAACCAAGAGCCTTGATGCAACAATTTCAATGTAATGTGTGTCTGCCATTGCATATTTTTTGTTTTGATTAAGATTATGTTTGCAATAATTAATTGTACAAGGTTAACATCTACAACATTCATGGATTACATTAGTGTGTATAGTATTTTCAGAGTGTACCATTGAGGAGAATAAAATATGATGTAAATCCCACTCCAATGGAAGTGTTTCTGATAGTACTGTGAAATATGATCATCAAAGAGGTTCCATGAGAGAGAAGAATGTATCGTGGTTAGTTCTTGTTCTGATGGGAAGGCATCCCAAGGGAATATTCGTGCCTTGAAAATTGTTCTCGTATGAAAATTTTTTGTTTGCATGGAGGTTATAGAATTTGGATGAGACTAAGTAAATCATCAAATTGGTGTATGCCACGTAATGTCAATGGTTATGTGAGGGACACACTCCATATGTCTAACTTTTACCACGTAGACCAGTTCTAAGGACCAGTAACATCTTGACATGGAGACATGGGATAAGTGCTTTATGGCATAATGAATTTATATGCATTGAGACAAGTCCATAGGAGAGGCTCCATTGTATTCAATATTGTACACAAGGTGTTAACCTTTTCAATGGAGAATAATTTGATAGGAGGTTTCCTGATAGTGCTATCGAAAGTAGCTCATTGGACAGGATATTGGCATTGTATGCTAATTGATTCCAGGGAGAAACAATCTGATGGGGTGATATGGTATCCCTCGAGCATGCACACATGCACTAAGGATTTCCTTAGAACCTAGTAGGACTTGGAGCTCATTTATTAAGAAAGAGGGCTAACAAAAGTAGGGAAGAAACTCACAAGATATTGAATTATCAACGGTGATTTTAGGTTATGTTTTGGATTGTAGAGGAAGAATGGTATTTTCCTATATCAGTACTAAATCGGGTTAGTCGTGCCAAAATCCCTTGCTGAAAGTTTGATAGGGGGTACCCACTAAAATCCTCTAAGGCATAGAATTTTAGTGAGTAGTTGTGGGGGCACACCAATACCTTGTTTTGATTCTTCATATCGAGTGATAAGGCCAATGTTTTGGGAATGAAAATAGTGATCATGGGTTGAATTGGATTATGAATCATGATTCTTTGAATTTATACATTTTTCCTCATTTCACCTTGGTGGTCATCATTGTCTCCTATTCAAGTATTTCTACTCTTAGGAAACATTGTACTATGGGGGCCCTTAATAAGGGTAACCTATTCATATCCTATTCCATGCATAACACACTCCATCTGTCCCCTTTATGTTATCCTATCTTTTGGGTTGGTTTTCATATGTCACTTGTAAAGGTTTATGCCTCATAATCTCCATGAGAAGAAGGAGATAGAATGCTCAAGGTTGATGCAACTTGATAAAAAATGATATAGAAAGAGAAAAATAATTTAATTCAAAATGAAAAGAAAAACAAAAGGAAAGAAAAGAGAAGTCAAGAACCAAAATGAATGAGAAGAATGAAATTAAAACCCCTTGCTAAGAGGCTATCACCCCAAGTCATATGAAATGAATGCATACCTAACAAAAGGACTTAGCAAATGAAAATTAAAATCAAAATGAATAAATAAAAAGGAAAATAGGGGTTTGGAAATACATAGTTCCAAGGAAAGGGTAACTCATTTCCTAATTTCTCCCTCATACAAAGGTTCTCATAAGGATGACCATGACACATAACCTTTCATGACTATTCCACCACCCATGAAGTAAACCCGAAACCATACCATGTACCATTACACATACTCCTCGATGGGTTTCTTGGGACATAATTATTATATTGGGTACTGGCACACCTAACAGGGGGTAATAATGATCCTCCCATACCTAAACTTGATAAATTGTCTAACTTTGTAAGCTAGTTTGAATTTTGAAGAGGATACTTAATGAGATATATATAATATCTTTGTCATTTACATGACTCACTTTATATGTTGTGTTTGACTTGTGTGCTTGCCTTTGGTTTTGATGGTGCATTAGACCTCATGGTCCCCTCCTTGGATGATAGATTACACATTTGATTGACACCTTGGTCCTTTGAAGTATGTTCAGGGGCTTATAGAACACCTGATGGAGGTAATCCCCACAACTTGAGAGAGGTCACCCCACACTTTAAGGAGGAAGTTGATACTATTGATGACATGGCTCCCTTGATGAGACACCCTGGCACTTATGGGGTATGATGCGACCCTTGTTGTGATCGAATGTTGCACTTTGATGATGATTTGCCACCTCTTAATGGGACATTGCACCTTTTGATGATGACATGCCATATTTTGATGAGGCGTTACACCTCTTTGGGGATGATACAACACTTGGAGATGAAACATTGCACCTCTTGAAGGAAACATTTCACATTTGATCCCCCTAGACATTTTTTTGGAGTGAGTCGTCCACCTTATGATGCCACATGTACCAAAACATTATCTTGAGCACACATTTATGATGGATGATTTGACGTTTGAGATACTTTAATTCATATTGGAGGCATCATTGAGGGTCTTAGTTGTAGGATTAAACCACACTCCAATATTTAATTGTGAGTAGGAAATACTACACTAGTTAATTGCAAAAGAAAGAAAGGAGAGAGAAAAATAGAATCAATCTTCACACATAAGAGACTAAGAAACCAATTTGAATCACATTGTATTAATCCTTGATCATGATTACAATATATAGAACTCTCCAAAAGAGGAGTAATTTGCATTGGGTTAATCTTCTAGTGCATGCACATGTAATAAAAAAATAAACTCCCTCTTAGTATTAGTTAACTAGCCATAAATGGAGTTAGCTAGTCATAAATGGAGTTATCCATGCACAAGTGAGAACTCATGAATGTTTGACTGGACTCCATGAATAATAATATAACTAAATACTTAAGTAGAAGTGTGCACATAACTAGGAATTATCTCAAGTGCGTTCTCAAGCCATGAAATGGGAATTATCTCCTAAAATTAAGGAATGACATGCTCTTCCTCTTAGAAAATAGGAAATTACCTAATGGTGGTTTATGAGCCCATGGTTTTGGAAAAAAATGGTATTTTCCCTTAGTATTACATATAGGAAGCCACTAGCTAAAAATATATTTTCTATAAATAGACATGCTATAAATAGAAGTCCTCTTAAATAGTAGGAAAATGTGCATGTACTCCAACACCCCCCCAAATCACAACTGGGTTGTGCACAACGATCAGTCTCATCAATATGAATCCATGTTGGGTACTCATGCACAAGTATAGATGCATAACAACTGAACAAAAGTGAGGTAAGGAGGGAAAACCCATTTTTCCAACCCCCTCCCCCCCCTCTCAAAATATGTTGTGAACAAAAAAAAATGCTAACATGTTCAACTACTAAGTTGATGTATCCCTCACTCCTAGAATGTCCCTTAGTGAGAAAAAATTATTTTTAGTGAAGGACTTGGTGAATATGTCTGCCACCTTCTCTGAAGATGGATTGAACTGCACATAAATGAATCCATCCTAAATTTGTCTTGGAATAAAATGCATATGAACCTCGATGTGCTTGGTCCACTAAATTGGGTCTCTACACATCTTGAGAGTACTCTAGTTATCACACCATATAATTGTCGGATGATGAAAATGAAATCCCAACTCTGTAAGGAAGTGTTGTAACCAAATATCTTGAGTAGTAACATTCACTGCACCCCTGTACTTTTCCTCTACTAATGATAAATTATTTTTTTCTTGCTTCTTACTTGACTAGAAAATAGGTCCTTATCCAAGGTAAAGGACATATCCTGAAGTGAAATTGCTATCAATTTTATCACCTAATCTGAGTCTATGTAACCAACAATGTTTAAGGAAGATCTTGTTGCATAGTGTATACCAAAGTTGGTAGTACCCTTGACATATATGAGAATCCTCTTTTCTACCTTCCAATGAAGCTCATGTGACTCCAGCATGTGCTTGGAAACTGATCCAACTATAAGATATTTTTGTTCAAGACTGTGTAAGGTAGAGAAGACTCCCCACCAACTATTGATATCTATTACAATAAAACAAAGGTGATGCACTAACATCCTCTAGTCTAACCCATGATTGAAAGGGTATTGGAGCAATCTTGCAATATGTCATTTGAAACTTGACAAGTAGATCTTAGGCATACTTAGACTAACAAATCTTGATTCATGAATCATTATGTATTATTTCAATACCAAGAAAGTAATGTAACTGTCCCATATCTGTCGTAGAAAACCTGTCATGCAAAGCAATCTTCACTGCAGCAATGGAGGAGGATGAGCTCCTTGTGATTATTTCGACAACACAAGTATTCCAAAAGAGAACGAACGACTTGAGTAACCACTCACACAACCAGATCAAAGATTAACACACCGATGTTTTCACGTGGTAAAACTCCTACAAGGAAACATCCATGGCCCCATCCAACGTGGAAAATTGGAGAAATTTATGAATGCAAAAGGAATATATTATATAGAGATTTACAAGAGAGTTTCTCACAATCGATCACTGACAAATGATCCTCCATTCTCTTTAAATAGATATCATGGACCAATCAGGTGTTAAACCATAGATCATTGTAGCCATTAAGATCAAGGAGAATATGAACCGTCGTATCACTTTATGTTGGGAACATATCATGAACATCATATTTCTTAACTACAAATGCATACTAAAGAAACACACTAACAAACTCAATTTTACCTAATGACACTGTTGGACGGGTAATCCTTTTTGGATGTGTTACTTGTAACAATATTGTAAATATGAGTAGTTGTAGGTGATAGGAAACATATTCAGTTACAGAAGACCAAGAGTCATTTATTGTGTATTTATTAACCTATCATGTTAATGCTAATCACATCAAGTGTGGAGTTATCTTTTCTTCCATCCTAGCATGACATTGGTATCAGAGCCAACGCTAACTCCATGAGTGTTTCTTCTCTTCTACAGAAAATTCCCTCTTTCCATATCTGCATTCATAGTCTAACTCTATGGGAATTCTCTTTGATATATTACTTCATACTAGTCAAAATATTTTCATCACTTGTTGAAACCCTAATCCCTACCCTAATCCCTACTTCTGTAGAATTTTTGTGGTAATCTCTATTTCCATTCCACTACATTAACTCACACACATTCCTCACATTCTCCTTTCTACATAAACACCCAACGCTCACGTTGCTATGCTTTGGAAGGATATTCTCATGCTTCTAACACCCAAGACCATAATCCATCGCTCTACCTCCCATGCTGCCATTGCACACAAACTGACTCACAACTATTCTCTAATAATCCGTTGACCTCCTTCACAAATTGACTCTTTGGAAAACCATACTTTTTTGTTGCATCCACTCAAGAACGAATGCCATGCCTTCGTTTATTTTAACCTCACTCTAGTTCACTGTTAGGTTGTCCTAACACGAGTTGGGTGTGCGCTTTGTATATGATTAGTGAACCAATTGTGAAACCCCACATCTTTTGCATGATTTTGTGTTCTACTTGTGGAACGCCATAAATTACACATGCAATTTTGAGCCCGCGAATTTTAGTCTGTGGCCGAGATTATGAGATCGTTGGACAATGATATATGGGTTCTCTTGGTATCATCAGGCATGGTAAGGAATTGAATGTGGATGCAAACCCTCTCCCATCAAGTTTATGGATCAGTTGACCATTCATCACGAGTCAAGTGTACCTCGCACTCAACCTTATAGAAGGTTCACTCGCCCCTTGACTTAATATGGTTCGTTTCATTTTTTCTTTGGTATCATACTCATGCACATGAGTATCGTTCCATTGCACCAATTCATTACCTTTTTTTCTTTGGTATCATACTCACACACAAGGGTATCATTCCATTGCAAACTACTACGTCTATGAATCACCTTGATTTTGGAGGGTATTCTAACACCCACACAATACAAATTCCTGCTCAAGGGAAGGTTGTGGTGCTCATTGATATCGAGACTTTTCAGACCTAATATGAATCATTAGTCTAGCTTCTCATTTTATCACTCTTCTCATGCAGCTAACACTGAGTTTATGGTATCACTCTTCTTATGGTATCGCTTCCTTACATTCATCCATCATTTTTAAGAGCGTCCATCAACATTTTTATGAGCGACCATCATTTTTTTTTGTGATTGTTTCTACTGCTTTGACCTGGAGGTCGCCTATGCCCTTCTCGGTTTCGTGGTCTATTTCATTGGTGCAATAGCAAGATAGTTCTAATTTTTATTGGAGAAGCTTCATTATATTTTCATTTACTAACGTGTGTGCGAAGACAAAATACAATGCATTCTCTCATATCCATTTTTTGCGTGATACTGATTGATAAGCAGAATTATAGAGAATGGTACAGGAAGATCAAGAGCAAACTGATCTTCAATGACCTATGGAAATGGATTTGCAAAGAAAAATAAGTCCCTGAGAGAAGAAAAATTGAAGAAGAGGCAGAATAAGAAGAAGAAGACTTAGAATTAAAGTCTCAGAGTAACAGACCTTGAAAAATACCAGTCATTCCGACCACAGAAAAAGACCGTAAAATTTTTATTTGTCCAGCCCTATGCATGTTCCTTATGCAAATGGAAATAAATATATAGTGTCCTTTATTGACGATTACACTAGGATGTGTTGGATGTACTTGTTTAAAGATAAATCAAAAGCTTTTGAAAAATTTAAAAATTTTCATGTATGGATTCAAAATGAAGCTTGGTCTCATGTTGTCTCTCTTCACACTGATAATGGAAGAGAATATACTTCTAATGAATTTCAAATATACCTTCACCAATATGGGATCAAACATCAAACCATAGTTCCATACAATCCCCCCAAAATTGGTGTGGTTGAACAAATGAACAAGACACTCCTTAATATGGTTCGTTCCATGATGTTTTTCAAGAATGTTAAATTCATGTTTTGGGATGATGCAGTTCTATGTGCATTTTATGTCAAAAAAAGGTGTCCATTTCATGCTCTAAAAAACAAGACTCTATATGAAATATGGTATGGACACATTCCTTCAATGAGGCATCTCAGGGTCTTTGGTTCCACCTGCTATGCCTTGATTCCTAAGGAACAAAGAATCAAGCTCGATACAAGAAGTTGGAAGTGGATCTTCTTGGGGTACTCAAATACCACCAAGGGATATCATCTTTATGATCAGACAAACAAGAAATTCAACCTTTCCATAGATGTGATATTTATTGAATCCTCCAAGAAAGCTGAATTTGTTAAGAGGCAACTTGATCATCTATATAGATTCACTTCTGTAAAGACAAATCATGAATTTGATTATGAGATTCCAATCTTGGGTCAATCTATGGAATCTACTTTTGAAGCACCATATTCCTGTTAGGAATAAGTTCTTTCCACTTCATTAGAACCTAAATTTCAATTGGATGATGGTATCGAGAAGATTGAAAAGTTGAGGCTTGATGATAACTCAACACCATCTCAATCAACCAAGCAACCTAGACCATATTAGAAAATTCCACCAAAATGGCTCACAAAAACACTTGAAAGTGTTTATCCTGATGAGGTCAGGAAGATAGGAACCAGATTGTCCTCAAAACAACATGGAGCTATTGTAGATAATTCAAAATCAGGTGATGTAGATTATACGGATTTTTCATATGATTGTGAGTTGAATTTATATACTAACCTTGAACCAACTTCCTTTAAATAAGTTTCTTATCATGATGAATGGAAAGAAATGACATAGAAGGAATAAGCGGCCCTCATAAAAAATGGGACATGGAAGTTGGTGGACCCTCCATGTTTATTAATGGATTTTTTCCCTATGATGTTGGGTCTGGATCACAACAGAGAAAGACTAAATGGCAGAGACAACAATGTCCCCTCAAAGATTGTAATATACCAGATATAAAAAGTATGCAGAACAGAAAGTATGCTAGGTAAGTTTGTTGAGGGCACGGAAGTCAAGACACATTCACCAAGAACCTTCTTTCTTCAGGACCATGACCACAGGAGAAGAGTAGGGGCTTGTACTAGGGTGGATAACACCTGCATTAAGGTGTTCCTGGACCATTTTTTCAATTTCATTTTTTTGGGAAAAGGGGTGACGATATGGACGGATATTGGGAGGAAGGATTCTGAGTACAAGGGGAAAGGAATGATCATGAACACCACGGGAAGGAGGGAGTCCTTGGGGAGTGGAAAAGACCAATTGATGTTTAGAAATGATGGCTTGGAGGTCTTGTGGGACCAAGGGTGTCTCTATTACTTGTATGGCATGGAGTTGGGTGATAACACCATAATGACCTTTTTTGAGTAGCTTTTCCATGCGATGGGAACTAATGATCTTAGGTGAACCGACGATGATGCCTTGGAACTTATATTGGTGGCCCTCCTGGTCGACTTGCATGGTTAAGTATTTAAAATCCATGAGAATGGGACCCAAACTCCTTAGCCAGTCAACACCCAACACAATGTCACAACCTCCCATGTCGATAGCAAACATAGGGGATTTTAGGTGGTAGTCACCAATTTGGAGATGCACATTTTCAAAATGCCCTCCACATTTCATGGAACCACCATTGGCAATCATGATTTGGAAATTATTGATGGCATGGATGTAGCAATGAGTTTCTTGGGCAATGCGGCGATGAATAAAATTATGGGTGCTGCCACTATCAACCAGAATGATGACCTTCCAATGCTTGATGTAATCGATTAGCTTGAGGGTTTGGGGAGCGGAGAAGACGGTGAGAGCATTGAGGAAAATGATCAGTTCTACTTCGGTAGGGTCTGAGGGAAGGATTATGTCAATGGATTCAGGTGACTCAGACACAAGGGGAGTTTCTACATCCTCTTCCGAAATATCCTCAGAGATGGCCATAAAAAGATTTTGTTCTTTACACTTATGGCTCGAGAAATATTTGTCATCACAGTTATAACAAAGGCCTTTGAGTTGGCGTTCAACCATTTTAGCCCTGGTCAATTTTTGGATCTTTAGTGGAGCAGAGGGAGTAGTGGGATTTACTAGTTTAGGGTGAGGGATAAAGGAGGGTTTTGGGTTTTGAAAAGATACAACCTGTTGTGCTTCTTTAGATCTTTTAGTAGCCTCCACCCAACTCTGAGGCTGAGCCATGAGGACATGGGCTCGAATCTCATCCTTGAGGCCGTTGATAAAACACTCTTGGAAAAAGGCATAAAAAAAACATGCCCTCTGTTCTAAAAGCCAAGCGCTCAAAGGCAACTATAAAGTCTTCCACTGTTCCTAATTGTTTCAAATTTTTCAAATGACCCAAATGGTTGGTGTCAGTGTTAAAGCATTCATAAAGCTCTACCACAAAGTGTGTCTAAGCAATATACCCTTGACGAGAAGTTTTTCTCCATTTCCACCATTGCCAACGTTCTTGATCTAGATGGAGAACAAAATACCGAAGTTTGGCCAAGTCATCTGTAATTCCATATAAAGAGAAATAATGTTCCATTTGGGTTACCCAACCAGTGGGTTCTGAGCCATCAAATTTGGTCACATCCACCCACAGAAGGCGTAGGTCACATTGAAAGTGATGGTTCTGAAAGTTATGGGAATGAGAGGAATGGTCACCTTTAGTATGTGGAGGTGAGGAAGAGGAAGGGTTATCTATAGGGGTATGCAGTTTGGTGTAGAGTGTTGAAAAGATAGATTCAAGCTGGGTGGTGAGGTCTTGTTTGATTTCCTCCATTGAGCACTGCATGGTTGTATTGATGGCGGCAACATTGGCACTGAGTTGTTTCACTTCTTGTTGGGTCTCGATGAGACCAGATTGCAAGGTGTTGAAGCGAGCTTCCAAGTCTTGGCTACGGGTATGGGCCATGAAGATGGGGGAACTG
>ML779051.1:707799-719388 GCA_009831015.1 Picea engelmannii
AAAAAACCCTAACATAATCTCTACCGTTAGATCTGCGACCTTATAATGAACGGTCCAGATTTACAATGAAATTACAATATACTTTTACAAGGCAATTTTTGCTTCGGGGGATTCGCCCCCGAACCCCCGCTGGGGGCCCGCTTTCCCCCAGACCCCCTAGCCGGGGGGATGGACCCCCCGGACCCCGCAGAGGGGGTACCCCCCCTCTGCACTCCCCTGCGTGGAAGAGTGTACATACTTCTGGGGTGTAAATACTTCATGGAGTATAAACATGGCTGAAAGCAAAGACCTCTGAATTAGGAAGATAATCAGGCTCCACAACCAACACATGGGGGTGCCACATGGCGGCCCCTGGCTGGGCCACGTGGCACCATTTCATTCAACTATGAATATTCCACGTGTTGACCACCAATTGGTCCACGTCAACCCCTACCACGTTAGCCACCAAATCACCTTCCTATTCAACCTGCCACATCACCAGTCCACGTCAGTGGTACGCTCATACGTTCAGCTGCCACATGGCCTGTACGGACTATACGTATTGTACAGTCAGCATATTTTTTTTGCATGTTTGGGAAAAATGACAGAACGCGATATATCCCTCATACAAACTTCATTTGAACCTGTTCAAGTTGTGTTGGGATTGCGAGGAGAAGATCTACACAATAAATTCATTTTCGATCGATTTTGAACACTTTGATTTTTGAGCATTTTTTGATCCCCTGGATCAGCGATTTACTATGTAATTTTCACAGTTAATGGCTTCCACCTAATACTTTAGACTTAATCCATTAGATTTGATCATAAAATTAGCCATCTCTTTTAAAGTGTGATTCTTTCTCTCAACAACACCATTTTGTTGGGTGTATATGGAATAGTGTGTTTCATTTGGATGTCTTGTGCAGTGCAGTAACTTGTAAAATTATTGTTCACATATTCACCTCCATTTTAAGTTCTTAATATTTGAATTTGATGTCCAAATTTCTTTTCTACAAGGGCCTTGTATGCCAAAAACTTGTCAAAAATGTTTCTCTTAATTTTTAGGAAGTAAACCCAAGTGCATATAGAAAAGTCATCAATGAAAGTTAAGAAATATCTGCACCTAGAAAAATAAGGATAATAAAGTGGACCACACAGGTCATTATGAACGAGTTGAAAAGGGGCCAAGGCATGCTAAGAGGAAGGTTTGTCAAAACTATCTTGATGATGTTTGTCGAGAATAAAACTAGAAAAAACACCATCTTTGCATGAGACAAGAGGAAGATCGATCACCATATGTTGATTACATAGTTGTTGTAACGAACGATAGTTTAGAAGACCAAACTGTTCATGCCAAATGTTTCTCAAGTCATCACTATGAGAAAAATAAATCTCATGGAAAATATGATGACCCAAAATTTGTCAAACTTGTACACCTGGTAATATCATCAACAATTCCATTTACAAGAACATGCTTAGGATATTTTAGATCCTTTATTACAACTTGGTGAGGTGAAAACTATATGGTTTTATGTTCACTAAAATGAATGATATGATAGACAGATAAAAGGTTGTAGGAAAGACTTGGAACATCGAATACATCATTGAAATGACCATTATCTTCCTGAACTATTCCAGACCCTAAAACACTAAGATGTCTGTCACCACCAACAAATATTTTCTTGGTGTTACATTCATTTAGAGCAGAAAATATGGATTTATCCTTATCCATGTGATAAGATGCTCCAGAATCAATAATCCACTCATCATAAGAAGAAGTAGAAGTTTCATAGAAGGAGAATCTGGAAGTAGAAAGTGCATGTCCATGAGAAGAAGAAGAAGAAGTAGAATCAATATTGATGTTGTGCTTCTTCATCACAACTTCTAAAGTAGCCATCTTCTTAAAACATTTGGACTCATCGTGACCATATTTCCCACAACAGTTTCAATGTATGTCGATATTCTTACTTTTATATTTTTCTCCTTTGTCACCATTAGGAGTAGAAGTTGGATGAGAGGGTTTGGGAACCTTGTTTTTCTTGTTGTTGTGACGAGGATGTTTCCTCTTTGGATTCTTGGATTTATTATTTTGTTGGGACACTGTGGATTTCTTGGAGGTACCTACAATGTTGATCACTCCAAGTTGTACATGATTATCTTGATCTCTAATCAAAGCATCACAAAAGGACTCGAGAGAGGGATTTTTATAACCAGTCCCTGGAGATTATCTGGTGGCATAAAAGGTAGATACAAAAATAGAAAATGCACTACCAAGATTAGCAATATTAATGTATATGCAACACTCATTTTCCAACTTTATGTTATGTTATTCACATAAAATTCTAAGTGTTTTGAACTTAGATAAATAATATTGAATGCAAGAAAAACCATTTGGACTTAAAGTCATTAATTGATTTTCTATATGGTTGGCTCGAATAATATTGTGTTTACCAAACAAAGATTCAATCTTTTCCTAAGATTATATTGATCTCTAATCAAAGCATCACAAAAGGACTCAAGAGAGGGATTTTTATAAGCAGTCCCTAGAGATTATTTGGTGGTATAAAAGGTAGATACAAAAATAGAATATGCATTGCCAAGATTACCAATATTAATGTATATGAAACACTCATTGTCCAACTTTATGTTATGCTATTCACATAAAATTCTAAGTGTTTTGAATTTAGATAAATAATATTGAATGCAATAAAAACCATTTGGACTTAAAGTCATTAATTGATTTTCTATCTGGTGGGCTTGAGTAATATTGTGTTTACCAAAAAAGATTCATTATTTTTCTATGCATCATCAAGGTCATCAATTCCTTGAAGGTGAAACCTTAAATCATGAGAGATGGGCATTCCAATCAGTCCAAGTGATTCAATATTTTTATTATCCCATTTGAATTTATTTTCGTCATTAGTGGGTTATGTTTCTTTTCCCATGGTAATCTGGTACAATCCTTTACTTCTTAATACATCCTCCATATGGGATTTCCATGAGAAGTAGTTGGTAATGGTAATCAAAATATCACTTGGAGATACCATATTAAAATATGCAAATAAATATGAAACTGATGGTTTGGATGGAAAGATCTCGAAAATATGTTGAAAAAAAAATCGGTAGTGAAAATGGACTTCGGACGTGAAAGTTATGATCTTTTGAAATAATGCATAAACGGTAAACAAAGAGCCATGTGGCAAGTATAAGCTGGTTGTAACACTCTTGTTTCCCCAAATCTGTAATTATAAGTGTTATTATGGAAAAACAATAAGATGAAACGTAGGTGATTAAAGATAAACAATAGACCTTGATAGATTTTGTAATATTTCTATGTGTGTGTGTTGGCATAGGGGTAGACCCAAGGTTCAACGCTACAACAATGCACAAACAAAACCCTAACTACCAGCCCTTTCGGCAACACCTGCAAAGTAGATGAAGTCTCACCCGAGGTAGAGGCAGGGGTGGTTGTAGGACTCAGATCTATGCAACCTTAGATGGGACACAAATCTGTGATTCTAACACTTAACAGAGTACTCAGAAGTTAAAATTCATCAATATTCAGTGTCAGTTACAGCGCAGTTAAACCCTAATGACAGAGGATCGCAGTATTCAACTAGATCTAGCATCTAGCAGCACTTAGCACGACGAAACAGACCGGATCTATCAGATTCAAGCACTAAGCATATGCATATCAGTCAGATCTAACATCCATCCATATTATTAAGCACTACGCATCAACAAATCATTCATCTATATTAAAGAACTAAGAAAATAAACACATGAACATATCAATACATCGCACAAAGTAGAGAGACACAACATGTACATGGTTCACCCCCACCATGGGGCTATGTCCACCAAATCTTCTCTTCTTTATTATCTTCTTTCAATCCTCTTACATGCACAGAGCCACAAGGCCAACTCCGCATAGGATAGGATATCTGCATGCACCTCGCCAGATCCTCCTTCCCCGAGTTTGGCACAACACAGAGCCTTCTTACAATCACTTGCACTTAGCTCTACACGTTCTCACCATGCAGTATGCACAAAGCACTTACAACTCTTGATCACATATATCTAATTCTAGCACTTAGCACAACTTGCAATTGCTACTTCTTACATTGCCTAGCTTTCTATTTATACATTACAAAATAGGCCTAAGCATGGGTAAACCCATGGTCCGATATTTCCATACCCATTACATAATCTCGAATCCCAAAAAGGGCCCTAAAAGGGGCCGAGATGCCATAATATCCGCTTCGTCTTGTGCTTCACCTTCGACAGCCTATCAAAGTCCCAAAAATAGGTCACACATGAACAAGGATACTCAAAGCTTGGTCAAGGGCCAACAGGCCCCCAACACTCACCTATGACTCGTCCCAAGTCACTCTGATCTGACTAGTTCTTCTTCAAAATCCTCGAGCTTGGCTCGAGCTACTTTGAATTGTTGTTGTGCCACGACCTCTTGTTCAGTGAACTCTTGTATGACTACTTCATTGACAGGTCCCTCTAGGCATTGTTTAGCTGCAGTGACGACTTGCTCTAGTTCTGCTCCTCGACCTTCGATATCTGTGAACATTTGGTAAGCCTTATCCTATATAGGTTGGAGTCTCTGAGTTACTTCCATAAATTTTCTCTGGATATTTTGGACCTACTGCTGGGTAGTGTGTTGCTCCTGGGATCACTTCATTCTTTCCACAGCTGACAGGGGCTTTAACATCGCCTGTATCGTTTATGCTTGATACTTCGCTTCTTGGAGCTGCGACTCCAGTGCCTTCAATTATGGATTCTGAGTGAGTTTCTCATAGGTCTAGGCATTGCGATCAGTGAGTTTCTTACATTCCATGGAAAGGGCCTTTATTCTCTCCACTGTGCTTCGAGCAGTTGCTTCTCTTTGGTCCCTCACATCCTGCGGGGTGTTGGGCACTGTGTAGAGCTCTAAGTCTGTGATTCGTTGTTGTATCTGTTGGATAGCTTCTGTAAGATGCTCTACTTGATGTGTGACTTGGTATTCTACTTGTGGCTCTAAGCCTGTCACATAGCAGAGTGCTATGTTGAATGCTTCCTTTACTTCGTGTTTCTCTACGAGAAACTGTTCTTTTTCCTGTTGCATCTGAACTCTCTCTTCTTCAAACTTTTCCTGGAGAGAAACCTTCTCCTGTTCTGCAACTCTGTGTTGTTCTACGAGTACGCCGTGCACTTACTTCAAGGCCTGGGTGGCTTGTTCTATTTCTTCTTGAGTGCAATGAAGGTGAGCTTTGACCACATCAGCTAGTCAACGGAGTTGGGTTGGCTCATCTCCCAACTCTGGTTCTCCTAATGGCAGGGGCGCAGTGGACACTGTGCGGCTGGACTGAAGGGCTTGTTGTACCCCTTGGAGTTTGACCTCAATTCTATCATACATTTCCTCTTGCTTAGCTTATTTCTTCTCCATGATTTCCAGTGAAGTGACATTTAGGGCTACTATGATGAAGTCAAAATCATCAGCAGTAAGTACAGTCTTCATCTTGGTCACAACGACTTTTGATTTCTTCTAGGAAGAAGGTTTCTCGGGAGAAATCTTCCTCTTCTTCAGGGGATCAACCTCATCTCTGGGCGGACTTTCTTCACCTTGATTTTGTTCAGATCCCTTTCCATTTAGTTCTTCTACTTCGTCATCACCCCCTCGGTCAGGTGATACTGAAGAAGTCTTTCCTGAGGCACTGCTTAAATCTTGGACCTCTTTGATCTTGTTTGTTCTACTAGGCCCAGGTGTATCCTTTTCTTTCTATGTGGTCTCTGGGCTGTCAGGGTCAAACATCTCTATTGGGTCTACGGGAATAAGGAGGTCTGCAGACCAATCCTTAGTCATCTCCTCTAGGTCTTCTTCTGTGAGCTTGTAATACGATTGAAGTTGCTCCTTGTGTTCATGGGCTCACACTATTATGTAGATGAAGTGTCAATCTGCACAGAACTTCATCAGGGGTCGGAACCTCTGTAGGGTGTTCAGAGTCATGTGAGGTTCATATTTGATGGATCTCTTCATCTGCAGGTAATAGGTGTGAAAAACAACGTTCGACTTCCACTGTTTGTTCATATCACTCGAGTACCAAAGGGTAGTGAACTTGGAAGCAAGTTGCTTGAATGGTTCAATATCCGGGAAGGTCGCACCTTCCGGCATCTCCCAAGAAACAAAGGAGATGAGAATCAAGAGCCAACTAAAGTGAAACATGTAGCCCTGATCCTGTTCTTCAAGGCAATATAGCTCTAGTTGATTAACTAGGTACTTCTCCCAATTCATCTGCAGGCCTTCCACACACTTCCCTGCGAGGTCAACAATAAAGCCTGTGACCTGCGTAGGTCTGTTCTTCCTTACTAACTTTTTGTTTATGAGATGGCAGGCTAGACGCACTGCACCATTCTGGATGGAGGATACCTTGTAGCCTCACATTCCCTTTTCAACATCGTCATATGTATCCTTGATCTTCTGTGCTAGCGCACGATCTGTGGCTTTTCCTAGATAGAACTCCTGCAGGTCGAGTCCTTGCATACTTAATCCCATGATCCTGTGGATCAACGTCGGATCAGTTGTAATACAGTGGTCTAGCCATAAGTAGTCACCATGGTAACATGAAAATAATAGCTTGACACAGGCATTCACTTCTTGGTGCCTTACAAAGTGTGGGATATTCATTACATTTAACAGGGTGGATTGCGCGAGGTTCATCGTCCATGGCTAGGGGATTATCTTTGAGCTATTCCCCTTCGTCCTTGTCAGGTACTTATACGGGGCGAGAATGTTGTATTTCTTGCTATCTCTGAGGTTGAAGTCACTGAACTTCAATGCTACGATCTTGTCTTGCTGCGTTCAAACTACGTGTATCCCCTTCGGGAGGTACGTAGTAATCATGGAGTACTCAAAATATCTAGGCACAATATCTCGACTCACCGTGCCAGCCAGAGGTGGGATGTAATCAGGTAATATGGGTAGGATCAACTTCACATTTTCTAGGTCATCTCTGTGTTTGGTTCTCTTTTTCGCTAATGGTCGGGATGATCCGGCTCAGCGAGCAGTCGACGGAAAGGCTTGCACTCCTCTCATCGATGACGCTTGAATACTTGCAGACATTTCTATTTCAGTCATTATGTCAATGAGAACTTCTTCGACAATTTTCTCTACAGTGTTAATTTTGTGCGACATGCACGCTACTAGTTGAATATCTCGGGTTCAAGGAGTAACTACTCAATGTAATGGGATGGATGGTAATAGTGCAATGATCATTGTGTGGAATCAACTAGTATGAGGGCTCAGATTCACAGTTATCAAAAGTGTTCTCGTTGCGTGGCACGACGGGATAAATATATAACTTGTCAACGGATCTCTTGCAACAGGTGAGAAGCCTTCATTAACTCAATTATGTCCCTTATGGCACAGTCCCAATGGTTTGGTGGTGATTTTTTTTATCATAAATGCCTTTCTACCCATTCGGGTTGTCGGTCTAACAGTTATACTATCTTCAACGACTATATTGCTTCACCATGGCGAAGTGCCATGTGAAGATGTTCTGATATCCCTACAAAGTTATAATTTTGCAAATTTTCCTTCTGCAAAGTTCCCTCTGGAATCTTCTGTAACTTTTTGATCTTAGCTCTCTTCTTACTTAGTTTTCTATCCCTCTTTCCAGTGAACTTAGTCTCGGAATTCCTTTTTCCATTTTGATTTGTATCTTCTTTTGGTAGAGTAACTTCGCATTGTTGAGATTATTTCCTAGAAATTGGGGGTAATACTTCATCTATATCTAGAATAGGTACTTCAGTCTTCTGTGAATATTCTAGTGTTCTTCCTACTTCGACATCCAATTCTATGGTTTTAAATAGCTTCGCTTAGTTCTCATTTTCTTCAATCAAGTGTGTGATCCTCCTAGTCATGAAATCTTTTAACTCTTGCTTCTTCTACTCTAAGATTTCTTCTTCTTTTCTTCTGGCCTGATCTCCTTCAATCCAAGGTTTCCCTAGTAACATAGAAAATGGAGCGATGTTCTCAATAAATTTAACAAATTCAAATTCTTCCTCTGTCGAATTTCCATTGGCATTCATAGATATCCGGGTGAGTCTTCTACATAGGTTTATCATCTTTCCTCTGAATAATCCTATTCCTCCCAATGACAGAATCATAGAAGGCTTTCCTAGAATTTCCCAAGTTTTTTCTGTCATAATATTCACCTCTGTTTCCTCATCCAGAACATAGTCAATGTCCAAGTCTCCTATTCTTTCTTCAATGCATTCTTTTTCTTTGAAGATCTCTAATAAGATGATATGTCGGTGGTCATTTAGGGTTTCTTTCATTTGTAACAATACTTTTTATGATTCTTTGATCCAGGTGGATATTGGTGGCCACCCACCTATTCCACTTGGACCCCCACCATTGCTTCTTTCAGTTTTTCAGTTTCCGCACAATTTACTATTTTTAGCAGTTTTTCGGGTCCTAAACTTCCGGAGCCGTTTTGAGGCCTTAAACGACATTTTTTTTGGGAAAATGGGGAACAACATGAATCATAGATCAATGATTCTCACCCAAAAGTTGTATTCCTTGGATATATCTTTCTAACAAGGTATAGAACGCGTCAAATGGAGATCGTATGCCAAAGTTACGTCCCCGGGAATTTGAAGTACCAACTTACCCAAACGAGGCCCATAGTCTTGGCGTTTCATATCCTAGCGTTAGGTATTTGAATGTTTAGGGTTTTCCATTGTTTCTCAATAATAATAGGCCTTGAAGCCTCATTGTAACACAGTTCAGAGGCCAGTACCCACCACATCTCTTCTCAGAGATAAGCTACCAACGCCCTAGCTAGTTTATTTCCATTCTGTCTGTAAGCATATTTCAGTCATTTGTCATTAATGAAATGAAGTCTTATTTCCGCTGCATCTCTGCGTTTATGTGTGTTTATATATTTCATTGTGTTCCTACATAAATCCATATCAGTGGTATCAAAGCAGTCTTCTCATTCTCGATCCTTCTTTGCATGTCCCCAACAAGATCGGGGTATAAGGAGTTGGGGCTCGATCTGGTTGAACCTTTGCAAGATCATCCTTGCAAACCCCAACGACCGCCCATGGGGGAAGAAAAGAAATATGATGGAGTAGGAGATCCTATCAAAATGTTGCTCAAGGAGGCCCTCGAGAAACAAAGGAACGCAATGATGGACAACTTTTCCTAGATTCTTCAATGGATTCCGACTGGCGTCACAATGACATCCAGAAGCCACTCTAGAGGCGCCACTCCTTTTAAGGTACAAGTAAACTTTGACATTCCCATATTTGACAACCAAATAGATGCAGATTTCGTAGATAGATGGTTGAATCTGTTAGAAGGATATTTCTCAGTTCATGACTTTTTCGACCGAGAAAATATTATTTTGGCACTCCTCAAAGCCGCCCCCCATGTCAAGGACTGGTGGGAAACCTACTCGGAGCAAGAGGGTAAGGGAGAAACCTCTTTGTTCTCGGCTGCACCCACTTGGAATTATTTCTGAGATGCCATCAAGGAACAATATTATCCCGTGGGGAGCTATGAGGACAAATACATACAATGGACTACGTTGCGGCAACAAAGGGACCAAGATGTGCATGAGATGATGAATCTGTTTCATACCCTACGCACAAAGTTGGGTATCAAAGATTCAGAGAAATATTTGGTGTTAAAGTACCACAGTTGTCGGCACAGATACATTCAGGAGGAAATGGAGTTCCTCGACATCTCCTCGCTTGGTGTGGCATATCGATACGCTGCCAAGATTGAGCAGAAGTTCAAACAGAAGAAGAGAGACTTTGGGTCTGCAAATCAGAAGCAAGGGAAAGGTACTCCCAAACCGCAAAACAAAGGACCAAGCCAAGGTGGGGCAGCCCAGGACAACCCGCCAAGGCCACAAGCAAAGAACAACACCATGAAGCCAAAAAAGGACACGGGGAAGTGGTGTGAGTTCCATAAGAGCTCCACTCACAACACAAGTGAGTGTCGGACCAAGCAGTCACTGGTAGCCGAGTTGAAGGCTTTTGAATCGGATGCATGATCTGATTCTGAATTAGAACCTGACAAGGGGAATGACAGGGGGAAGAATATTATCAATGCGGAGCCCAATGCCACCGTTGCCACCACGAAGATCTAGAAGGAGGAACCAAAATATCCAGAGGAGGCAGAGCATCTCTTCCATTCCAAGATGTGGATAAAGGGTTCCCCGTTGCAGTTCATTGTCGACAGCGGGAGCCAGAAGAACCTCATCTCGGTAGAGGTCATGAAGCGGCTAGGCTTGCCGACCACAACACACCCACAACCATACACCATTGGGTGGTTGCACCAAGGACGGGACCTCCGTGTCAGTCAACAATGTCGCCTTCCCTACAGCATCAAGCCCTTCACGGATGAGGTATTATGTGACATTGCTCCTTTCGATGTTTTTGATGTATTATTAGGCCAACCGTACTTGTGGAAGCAACATGATTTGTATGAGTCCAGGCCTTGTGTTGTTATTATCACTTTGGGAAATAAGTTGTATAGGATACCGGAGATAGCACTGCCTACCACCATCTCTTTGGTTACTGCAAAACAATGCAGTAAGCTCATTTCCAAAACCAGGAAATTCGTTTTCCTGATGATCTGCCCTCAGGGAAAGAGGAAGACTATGGCCATGACCTCCAGACAAGGCCCCGCTGCATGAAAACAACATATGGATAAGGTCGTGGAGGAGTATGAGGTCATCTTCACCTCCCCCGTAGGGGTGCCTCTACACTGCCAGGTCAATCACCCCATCGATCTGACCCCAGGTGCGCCACTGCCTAATGGACCCATCTACCGGCACTCTGTCCTGGAGAATGACGAAATCAAGAGGCAGATTCAGGAGCTGTTGTAGAAAGGTCACATCCGGCCGAGTTCATCGCCTTATGGGAGCCCGATCGTATTGGTGCAGAAGAAGGATGGGACTTGGAGACTTTGCATTAACTATCAGGCACTGAACAAGATCACTGTCCGGAACAGGTACCCAATCCCACAGATTGATGACCTTCTGGACCAACTCAAGGGGTCAAAATATTTCAGCAAGATCGACTTGAAGTCTGGGTATCACCAGGTACCAATCGAACCCTCTGATGTGTGGAATACTGCATTCAAATCCAAGGAGGGCCTTTTCAAATGGTTGGTCATGCCTTTCAGGTTGATGAATGCCCCTGCAAACTTCATGAGGCTAATGGACGACATCCTACGGCCATTCACCAACTCATTTGTAGTGGTGTACTTGGATGGCATTCTGATCTTCATCCAGACTTGGGAAGAGCACCTCCACCACATTCGACATGTCCTCCAAAAACTGCGGCAACACAAGTTGTGTGCCAATTTGGAGAAATTCACTTTTGGCATAACCCAGGTTTAGTATCTGGGATACATTATTGATGAGCGGGGGGTGCATGTGGATCTAGCAAAGATCCAAGCCATTCGGGATTGGCCAGCCCCAACCACCCTAACAGAGCTCCGCAGCTTTTTAGGTCTTGCCAATTTCTACCACAGGTTTGTGTTGGGATTCTCTCATATCACTTGGCCCTTGAGTCAAGTCACCAAGGGAGGAGCTAAAGAAA
>ML779051.1:724841-739478 GCA_009831015.1 Picea engelmannii
CCTTGCGGACATTTTCCATGCGCCACGGTGTTGGAATCCTTGAGCCCAACCAATCTTTCAAAGAATAGGGTACTTTGAAGAAGCCTTGAGGAAACCATGGAGTACCTTTGTCAAGCGTGAGCATGGTCAAGGCTAGGTAAGACCTGAGAAGGACCCAAAGAAAGACATTCACGAAATGGATAAGTCTGGGCATGGACTGTTAATCCATAGGAAAATCCTTAATTCATTCTAGAAGAATTATGGTCGTGGGTCTGTAATGATGAATAAATTTGGGCCCTTTATTGAGACCTGATTGAGATGCAACCTCATTCATTTATTGGGTTTAAATGGAAATATCCTGACACCTCTTTGGCACTGAGCACAAAGTCATACTCCAAAATCAATAAGGGTCGTTGATCTACCGGTGAGTGATCATGAACTATCCTAGACCATTGATTCCATGGAGATTTACACGGTCAGAGATTCTTGGTTAGAATGACCTTGGAAGCCAAGAAACAACCTATACCATCCATGAACTTTAGATCTTCATGCAAACTTCGTTGTAGATCTTGGTGTTGGAATACATAGAGGGGGGGTGAATCAATATGAGAACTTTTATCACTTTTAACCACAATATAAAATCTTCAATAATCAGAGAATGTAAACGTTATCTTTATTAGTTAACATTCAATATTTTATCATCTATGTTTAGCATATCAACAGTGATTAGTAAAATAATCATGGATACAGAGTACACCAAGATTTACATGGAAAACCAATGTAGGAGAAAACCATGGAATGCTTTTCTTATATGTCAGAAGAAATACATTCATAGGAAACACCAACTTCCCAATTTTCCATCTCCAATTGAAAGGAGGCTCCAAACCCCTATTTACGTGATGCAACCTGAAGGAAGCTCCAACTCTCTTATTTTCTGGCTCCAACCAGAGGGAGGCTACAACTCCCTTTCCCTGCCCCTTCCAACCGCCCTATCACTAACTATATTGTTGCAATTGATAACATGTTGTTGTTGTTGTTCATGATACCTTTGTTGCTGCTATTGATATTAATATATCATCAATACTACAACCACACACACCTCATGCCTTCCTCAACTTTAACAACAAGATAAAAACACCTTCAACAACCTTTACCTCAGTCTCACGAGACTAGTTTTGGATTAGTCACAAACCCTAACTTTCAACAAGAATAAATTTGTACCTGTAATGAATAAAGGTATGAAACTTGTACCCGGTATTTATTCTGAAATTACTCCAAGTTTCACTCCTTTAATCATTGCTTAAAAGGAGTTATAGAGAAAATGGAAGACCTTGCTGAATTTTGGCCTATTCTAGAGAGCGAACTTGTATGGTATGCCACATGAGAAATATTTTATATATTATTCTGAAACTATCACATAAGAAACTAAGGACTGAAATGTTTCCATTTCAATTGGTCTCACATAATATTGATTCTCTATGAAGAACTTATGATTGTTTTACTCGGAACACCTATTTAAAACTAGTTTAAGGACTAGTCAAAACCCTATCCTCCATAGAGTGTATCTCCAAAAGTACAACAACCCAGAAGATGAAATTTATACCACAGGTACCTTGATATGTCGTCTCAACAAACTATGATTGTCTCTATATGAACCATTCTATAAAACAAGTGATAGAGAAAATGGTAAGATGATTTGTAAATAACATACCTTAGAACACATCATCAAAAAATTCATACTCCCTTGGATTTTTGGCCTTCTTTACTTCACCTGGACTTCTCTGCATCCAACCTATATTCTCAGAAGTTAATACACATAAGTGATTTTCAATGGAATCTTATTTGTGTTATAAAGATAATTTCTCAATGACATGGAACTGCCATGAAACTCACATGCAATAATTAATTATCCATGCAACAGTTAATTATCTTATGTTTACTGTCACTTTACTTCTACTTTCAATAATTAATTATCCCTCCAATAATCAATTATCCCTGCAATAATTAATTATATTTTGTTAACTTCCACTTTAATTCGACATGCAAATTTTCTCAAGGATTATATCAGTTAGATCTAACATCCATCCATATTATTAAGCACTAAGCATCAACAGATCATTCATCTATATTAAAGCACTAAGAAAATAAACTCATGAATACATCAATACATCGCACAAATCAGAGAAACACAACATGTACGTGGTTCACCCCCACCCTGGGGCTACATCCACCAACTCTTCTCTTCTTTATTATCTTCTTCCAATCCTCTTACATGCACAGAGCCACAAGACCAACTCCGCATAGGACGGGAGATTTGCACACACCTCGCCAGATCCTCCTTCCCCGAGTTTGGCACAACACGAAGCCTTCTTACAATCACTTGCACTTAGCTCTGCAAGTTTTCACCACACAGTATGCACAAAGCTCTTACAACTCTTGATCACATAGATCTAATTCTATCACTTAACACAACTTGCAACTGCTACTTCTTACATTGCCTAGCCTTTTATTTATACATTACAAAATAGGCCTAAGCATGGGTAAACCCATGGGTCGACATTCCCATACCCATTACATAATCCCGAATCCCAAAAAGGGCCCTAAAAGGGGCCAAGATCCCGTAATATCTGCTTCGTCTTGCGCTCCACCTTCGACAGCCTATCGAAGTCCCAAAAATAGGTCACACGTGACCAAGGATCCTCAAAGCTTGGTCAAGGGCCAACAATGTGTGTGTGGGTTTTAATAAAATAAGATAATGTTGAGTTACTGCTGAAGGGATTTCCTTCACAAGTCATAGTATCATAAGAGGAGTGGGAAAGAGGGAGGCCATCACTATTTTGAATGAATATTCTAGGAAGTACCATGCTTAATTAAAGTTATATGGACCTGAACTGTCCTCAGCCCTAGAAACTCACTATCAACTAAGATAGTAGTCAAAATAGTTCTTGAAGGAGTTAAGAAAGGATGGGAAAGTACCTTTACGAAGTTTCTGGAACGATCCATGAGGTCCCAAGGGAAGAAGAAGAGAATAAAAGTGGGAGGGCAGGGGAAGAAGGGGGGACCAGAGAAAATCTTGCAAAACTCCTATTGTGACATCATATCCTGGCTCAGGGGTGGCTGGTTGTAGCGAAGTTGAATGCAACATTTCCTATGGTTGGGTGGAGAGTGATTCTCTCTACAACAATACTCAACATATCTCAATTTTCTATAGATAAGTGTCTCATCTACTTTTGTGTATTGACATGATTATGTGTATGGTTAAAGGATCAACATAATATTTTGATGTAACCATTTGGTCTACAAATCAAATTGTGTATTCTGGAGACACCATAGCTTGCGCATAATGTTTAATTGCGTGAAGAGTTTTACATACTTGCTTTCAAATACTTCATGTATTATGAGAATTAATTCCAAATGTATACGTGTGAATAAAGTTGTGTCTGGTATATAGAAAAGGATACAAATCTGTATGATTGTTATGCATGCATGTAATTCAAGGTCTCTATACTAACCTGAGGAGAGAGACGTATCCCTAATCACTAAGTTTATCACCAAAATACTACGGCACATGTAATTACTCTCATGGATATATATATATATATATATATATATATATATATATATATATATATACCCTTGTGTACATTTTCCATGCGCCACGGTGTTGGAATGCCTGAGCCCAACCAATCTTTCAAATAATAGGGTACTTTGAAGAAGCCTTGAGGAAACCATGGAGTACCTTTGTCAAGAGCGAGCATGGTCAAGGCTCGGTAATACCTTATAAGGACTCGAAGAAATACATTCATGAAATGGATAAGTCTGGGCATGGACTGTTAATCCATAGTAATATCCTTAATTCATTCCAGAAGAATCGTGGTCGTGGGTTTGTAATGATGAATAAATTTGGTTCCTTTATTGAGACGTGATTGAGATGCAACCTCATTCGTTTATTTGGTTTAAAGGGAAATATCCTGACACCTCTTCGGCACTGAGCACAAATTCATACTCCAAAGTCAATAAGGGTCATTGATATGTCGGGGAGTGATCATGAATGATCCTGGACCGTTGAGTCCGTGGAGATTTACATGGCCAGAGCCTCTTGGTCAGAATGAACTTGGAAGCAGAGAAACAACCTATCCCATCCATGAAATTTAGGTCTTCATGCAAACTCCGTCGTAGATCTTGGTGTTGGAATACATAGAGGGGGGGGTGAATCAGTATGAGCACATTCATCACTTTTAACCACAATATAAAATATTCAATAATCAGAGAATATAAACATTATCTTGATCAGTTACCATTCAAGATTTTATCATCTATGTTTAGTATATCAACAATGCATGGTAAAATAATCATGGATACAGAGTACACCAATATTTACATGGAAAACCAATGTAAGAGAAAACCATGGAATGCTTTTCTTATATGTCAGAAGAAATACATTCATAGGAAACACCAACTTCCCAATTTTCCATCTCCAATTGGAAGGAAGCTCCAAACCCCTATTTGCGTGATGCAACCTGAAGGAAGCTCCAACTCTCTTATTTCTGGCTCCAACCAGAAGGAGGCTACAACTCCCTTTACCTGTCCCTTCCAACCGCCCTATCACTAACTATGTTGTTGTAATTGATAACATGTTGTTGTTGTTGTTCATGATACCTCTGTTGCTACTACTGATATCAATATATCATCAATACTTCAACCTCACACACCTCATGCCTTCCCCAACTTCAACAACAAGAGAAAAACACCTTCAACAACCTTTACCTTAGTCTCACGAGACTAGTTTTGGATTAGTCACAAACCCTAACTTTCAACAAGAATAAATTTGTACCTGTAATGAATAAAGGTATGAAACTTGTACCCAACCTTATTTAGTATTTATTCTGAAATTACTCAAAGTTTCACTCCTTTAATAATTGCTTAAAACGAGTTATAGAGAAAATGGAAGACCTTGTTGAATTTTGGCCTATTCTAGAGAGAGAACTTGTATGGTATGCCACGTGATAAATATTTGATATATTATTCTGAAACCATCACATAAGAAACTAAGGACTTTAATGTTTCCATTTCAATTGGTCTCACATAATTTTGATTCTCTATGAAGAACTTATGACTTTTTTACTCGGAACACCTGTTTAAAACTAGTTTAAGGACTAGTCAAAATCCCTATCTTCCATAGAGTGTATCTCCAAAAGTACAATGACCCAGAAGATGAAATTTATACCACAGGTACCTTGATATGTCATCTCAACAAACTATGATTTTATCTATATGAACCATTCTATAAAACAAGTGATAGAGAAAATGGTAAGATGACTTGTAAATAACATACCTTAGAACACATCATCAAAAACTTCATCCTTCCTTGGATTTTTGGCCTTCTTTACTTCACCTGGACTTCTCTACATCCAACCTGTATTCTCAAAAGTTAATACACATAAGTGATTTTCAATGCAATCTTATTTGTGTTATAAAGATAATTTCTTAATGACATGGAACTGCCATGAAACTCACATGCAATAATTAATTATCCACACAACAATTAATTATCTTATGTTTACTGTCACTTTACTTCAACTTGCAATAATTAATTATCCCTCCAATAATCAATTATCCCTGCAATAATTAATTATCTTTTGTTAACTTCCACTTTAATTCAACATGCAAATTTTCTCAAGGGTTGACATCAATGACAACCAATCTCAATAACTAATTATCCCTGCAATAACTAATTAATATTTTATGATAATTAATTAATATTTCAACAATTAATCTTTCAATAATTAATCTCTTGTTGCAACCACTTTGATTGGTCAAGCTTCTTGATGACCTTCTAGAGGCTTCTAGAATATTCTTGAGGGTCCTCCAACTTCAGGGAGCCATATCTCCTCAACCATGAGGAACTACGTGGCATACCATATATCACTGGAAATGGAAGGACGCGTACTATACATCTATTATAGTCTTACCTACAAGTATAATGACCTTCATGTATTTATTCCTTAATCAACTATGGGTTCCAGAACATGACCAACATGTCACCAGATCCTATCTCATGGATCATATACCAAAGGCACCTCTCAACCCGATGTCCACCATCACCAACACATGCCTCTATGATCTAAAAATTAAAAAGGTTTGTGTGTACAAATTTGCAAGTGAAATAGTTATGTGATTTAGGCAATCAGATCAAGTTGAAAAAACATAATCTTAATGAATGTTTTTACTTAACATGAGAATCATAAATAGACTTAAACAACCATCATAAACAAGAACATAACACAACAAACTGATAAAGGAGTTCACCCCTCTCTTGGGCTACATCTCCTGGTCCAACTTCCAATGGATCATTTTCATTAATTATCGAAGTGTCAAAACCAATGCTTTACAATTCTCAGAATACAAAATAGATGGATTCAATGGCTGCATAATGCCCAAAAACCCCTAGTTGGGCTCTTCCTACACCTGGTTTGGCCAAAAAATGAGAAGAATACCCTTCCTGGAAGATTCTCCCCAATAGCTTGTTGTACCTACTCGTTGAAACACACCCAAAGTGACCAAACCTAGATCCCTACTCCCAAAACCTCCTTCTGCACATAATCTAGGTTGTGGGTGAGATTGTCACAAATTTAGTGCCATTAGAACCTTAATGGGCATAGGTCGTGGTCGCGTGCCCCCCTATGTGGTTGGGCGTTGACCTACATTTTCGCACCCCTGCTTGCTAGTGCATTGGAGTCCCATGCTAATGGTCACATGATATGGTGTGTGTAGTGGCCGTGGGTTGGTCATACAAAGGATACAATGTATGAGACTAAGGGCTTGGGCCAAACCCCAACCCTTTCTCTGCCCAGACTAATATTTAATTCAAATTCAAATAAATGTTTTGGACATAGGTTGTTAAGTAAAATTGTAGGTAGTTTGGTAGCCCAGCCTTTTCCAAAACCTTGCCCACTGGAGGTCTTGGGTTCAACCTCCATGGACTAGAACAAAATTTTACACCAATAACCAATGACGGGGTGCCACGTGGTGGCCCCTAGTTAGGCCATGTGGCACCTTTCCATTTTCCACAAGCATGCCACATGTCAGACCAGGATTGGTCCACCAAAACCTACCAACTTAGCTTGCCATGTCATCACCTTGCCACATCAGTTGTACGATCATATGGTCAACTAACATGTGGACTATATGGACTACATAATAAACATTTTTTTTCTTGTTTCGAAAAGTGGATTGAACATGATATCTCAGCCATACGGACTTTTTTTTATCCCATTCAAGTTTCATTGGGATCGTGAAGACGAGATCTATGCAATGAATCCATTTTCTAGCAATTCTGAGTACATTGATTTTTGAGCATTTTTTTATCCCTTGGATCACTCCTCCCCATTGGGAAGATTTTGGACCTCCAAAAGACTACTTTCAGTTAATTTGAAAATGACGGTACAATTCCTTTACCTTTCCAACCTCAACCCATATAGCTTTTCTTGGATTTGTGTCTTTAAGACCAACACAAAGGTATTCCACATTCCCTCGTTTTGAAGTTCTCATCTTCCTATCAAGGATTGTATCCTCATGCAATTATGAAAGATATTCTGGCAAGAAGTCATATATGGAAGGAATCTGAACATTCTCTCCTTGATCATGAGTCAAAGGAGGTTCATGCAATCTCAAATACTCAACATTAACACTGCATACATTTTCATATAAGGAGGCAAATCCAAACGGAAGGCATTGTTACCAATCTTTCCAGGTATCTTGAAAGGTCCATATCTAATTGGTTTCAATTTTTTACCTTCTCCTTTAAGCCTCTCTTTGCTAATGTAAATCCAAAATTCATCTCCAACTTGGAAACTGTGATCAACACGATGCTTGTCATGTCTTGTCTTGTACTTGGATTGACTCTTTTCCAATTGTTCTTGTACCATTTGATGCACCAACTGAACTTGTTCAATGAACTTCTTTGCTCTATCAATGTCATAATGACCATCAATAGCAATATCCTTCCCAAAGATAAAATCTAAAGGAGATTTTTGAAAATAACCAAAACATGTCTCAAATGGAGATGTTTGAGTCAAATAATGATTAGTCTGATTATAAGCATGTTGAATGTAGTGTAGGTGCTCATCCCAAAGCTTAGGATGTTTGTTGCAATAACAAAAAAGAAGATGAACTACCATTCTATTCACCACTTATGTTTCACCATCAATTTGTGGATGAAATGATGTGCTCTTTTTCAGCGTGGTGTCCATGAGTTCCCATAAGGTTGAACGAAAGTTCCCAATAAATTGAGAATCTCGATCAAAAATAATGGA
Organism: Picea engelmannii; assembly: GCA_009831015.1. Lineage (NCBI taxonomy): Eukaryota > Viridiplantae > Streptophyta > Pinopsida > Pinales > Pinaceae > Picea > Picea engelmannii. The sequence goes on from ML779051.1 coordinate 733,136, forward strand.
TTTGTGCAACCCAAAATGTACCCAAACATGCTAAAACAACATATGTGTTGTTTGTTTAGCTGTAACCTGCTTCTTACAAGGCATCAAAATACACATTTTGCTGAAACGGTCAACCAAAACATAAATAGAATCATGATTATTTTTTGACATAGGTAGACCTCCTACAAAGTCCATCGAAATGCTTTCCCAAGGACGAGAAGGAACTAGAAGTGGAGTATACAAACCCAACTTTCTATTTCTAGGATTACTTGTATCACGTAAAGAACATCTTCTTACATATCTTGAGACACTTTCATTCATATTAGGACAATATAAATACCTTTGCAAATTAGCCACCATCTTGCCTACACCAAAGTGGCTAGCAATAAGAGAAGAATGTTCTTCCCTTATGATGTTTACTCTTTCACCCTGTGGAATACATAGCTTTCTAAGATGATACAAAATCTTATCATGCACATGGTAATCCAATTCCTCAACTTGGTTAGAATGACACAAAGTTGCATAAACCTCTTTAAAATCAACATCCCTAAATTTAGCAATTACATGGATGAGCATAAAGTCTTGTAGCTCAAGAATAATTTCATTCCCAAAGGATTGGTGCCTTTAGAACAATTGTTTGATAAAAACGTTGTACCTGTCAAAGCAACTATCCTCCCCAAATATGATGCATTGAGGAATATAATATTGGGACTGAAAATTTTCCTAAATATATTAAGTTGTCCAAAAATATTCGTGTTGATGATAGGGTAGAGTATTTGCAGTTGTTCAAAGAGTACATGGATGTATTTGCATGGAGATACGAGGACTTAAAAACTTATGAAAACAGTATCATCCAAAATCAAATACCCCTCAAACCTGGACTAAGCCTTTTAAGCAGAAGCTTGGGAAATTTAATCCTCTTATTTTAACTACCATTGAAAAAGAGGTGAGGAAATTAAGGGTCTGGTTGAATACTCCAATAAGAACCTTATCAAGATTATCAATAAAATGTTATCTCAAAATAAGAAGGCATGGGATTCCCACCTGAAATATGTTTTCCGGGCATGCAAAATTAGCATTAAGAGGGCCATTGGAACTGTTGATTAATTGGGTTGGTTTTCATTAATGTCAACCCTTGAAGCAAGTCTAGTGGGACATTTCTATAGCCCCAACAATATGGTTAAGTGACTTAAGTTTGTTTGATGTATAATGGTATGAGTATTAGTATATTTTCATCTAAGACTATTCTATATGGATAGTACATGTCATACCATTTCCGATGATATGTGGAATGCCACATGTATAACTTCTCATAGTTAGAGAGTTATGGCCTTGAGAAGTTGGAGCACCCTCATGAGTTATCTAGAAGGTCAGAGAAGTCAAATTATTCTAGAAGATCCTAGAATAAGTTGACTAGTCAAGTGGGTGAAACTAGGAGTTAATCATGGGTTAAGTTGGTGCAATAAGAAAATAATTAAAAAGTAAATTAGGTGCAACTAGAAGTGGGAAGTTTAATATTTGTGGATAAAGTGGTTACAAGTGGAAAAATGGTTAGAAGTGGGTTATCCCCAAAAGAAGGAAATTGGGTTAAGTTGGTTAGAAGGTAACCACTTGAGGAAGCTATCTAGAAGTATAAATAAGAGAGAAATGCTCTCCTATTAGCACCCATTGATCTCATTGAATATTTATTATTATGTAATTTTTATTGCAAGTACTCATTGATACATCTGATGTTATGCAAGTCTGAGGTAGCAAGAAGGGTTGATGGTGAAAGTTTCGGAATTGCAACAATACTGAAAAAAACCCTAGTTTTTGAGGTGTATGTGGGATGGAATGGACAAGGGTGCGTACGTACGCAGGATGGAAGTATAACAGGGCACATAAATGTGGGAAATTCCATGAAAACTTTAGAAGATGAAGATGTCAGGTCTCTAGAGTCTAAAAGCAAGCTCACAGGAAGGTCTACAATGACCAGGTACAACAGATCTATCTACAGGTTCAAAAGGTATGTCCCATTTCTATGAGTAGTTGGATATTTTTGTCTACATGATATATGATTATGGGAGTTTGAGGATTTTCCCTTGAGAGGCTATTGGTTGTATGGAACTTACTATATAATCTAGATCTACATAAATACAGTGCTTGTATGTTTGATATTTATCATTGGTATATCATGTTAGTGTTGAGGCACATATTGTATTTCTTGGTATATGGTTCAGGATTTTTGTGGTACATGGTTGAGATCTTGTGATTGTGAAGTGGTTTTGAAGTTGTTGGTGTAGTGTGAAGCTACATATCAGTGACAGTTTGATGTATATTCCATGTGAGGGTTATTACACTTGTTCATGATTATGAAAACATGTATGGCACATGACTAGAGAGATATAGATGCACTTGGTTAAGGGATATATAAGGTGATGTATGCACATGATACATCTATAGATAAGTGTAACAACCCAAATTGATTAAATTTTATAATAGTTTTTAATTTAAATTTATTTAATTATCAAAATATATTAAATGAGACTTTTAATATTTTATTATTAAAAGGTGGGTGAAGTAATTAATGGGGGGATAAGGTTGTTGGGGAATTAATGGGGGGATAAGGTTGCTGGGAATTAATGAGGGGGATTTGAGAGAGGAGGATAAGAAAGAAGGGGAGGACTTGGAAGAGGATATTATTTTCTGTTTGGGGATTTCTGAATTTCTAGGGGGGAGGAGGAGGAGGAGCAGGAGGAGGAGGAAATTGAAGGAATGGTTTTTGGGAAGCTCTCATAGAGCATTGTTGTTGTTGGGAATTTTGGGCTCATGGGACAGGAAACCGCAAGGATTCCTGGAGCTAGGGAGCTGAAGAGGTTGTTCCTAGTTGGATGGGAGGTTAATATTTAGTCTGGGCAAGAACAAGGGCAAGGACAAGAACAAGATAAAACAAAAAAGGGACTAGATAAACCTACAGTTGGAGGTATGTATTATTCTGTTGTTGTTTATCATTATGTTGTTGTTATCATTATTTTGTTGTTGTTTATCATTATTATGTTGTTGTTTATCATTATGTTGTTGTTGTTTATCATTATTCTGTTGTTGTTTATCATTCCTGGTTTATTCCAAGTATTAGAAAGTCATTAAAAGAGATTTCAAAACTGAAATTTAGAAAACCTTTATTTAGTTTGAGTCCTGAAAATAACCAGGCTCTACATATGGTATCATAGCCCGGTTTCAAAGTTGAAACCTGGGATTGACCACTCACAGCACTGAGATTTTGTCTTTTCATCTACAATCCAATTTGGGTCCAATTTGGGTTGTTGCAGTAATAGATAGCTTGAAATGTCACAAACAAGTAGACAAAGTGAAGATTTGTCCCTATGCCACTTACAAAGTTTTCCATGTAGGATAATTCTTTTAGAAATACATGGTAAATACCACTTAGTATCAACAACCAGACCATAGAATATCATTAGTGGCCCACAATTCAGCTTCATGCTTTAGCAACAAACATATTTTAAAGCCAAGGCTTGGGCCACAAGACCACAAACATGTCCTCATCTGCGAGATTTACAAGCTAGCCCGTGATATTAATAGATTGTGTTCAGAGACTCCCAGACTAGGGTACCCATTAGTACTTTGAATTTTGTATTTGTAAATGTAGATTCACATCAAAAGACCAATTGGGGATCTTCGGTGAGATGCCTCTATGTTCCATTAAACAAGTTGGCATCCCCAGTGTGGGGAAATGAGCTTGCAAGGCTAACAGTAAACTAAATGTCAGTTGAACAATGAAAATAGAGTTATATGGTTTCAAAATGTAATGTAAACACCAAAAATAAAAGCAAGCCACAAATACAAGGATAAATAAATGGCATACAAACACCAGAACAAAGCACCAGAAAATTACCTCCAAGATCAATGAAGAGGGAATACAGAATGCTATGGAATGTATGCACTTTGAGATTTCAACATGGTCCTCAGCAAAACTGAAAGATGCAAACTTGATAAAAGCATAGATTCCCTCTATTATAAGACCTTGAAGTTCTATCGGCCCTTGAAAATGAAATGCCTTGCTCAGGTACCCTCTTTAGTTCAGATGCTCTAGAAACTGAACCCTCTCTGGCCATGGATGCTCTATAATATTCGAAACTCCCTCGACTTTCTCCTTTGTCTTCAGGGTCATCTTCTGCTACTGCTCAGATGTCACCATTTTCTTCTCGGTTTTTTTTTGAGGATATAGATGTGACAGATTTCAAACTTTTCTCCTCCTTTTTTTCAAAGGGAATTGAAGTGGCAAATTTCACACTTTTCTCCTCATTTTTTTAGAGGGAATAGAAGTGATAGATTTCACACTTTTCTTCTCCTTTTTCTCAGAGGGAATAGAAGTGACAGATTTCACACTTTTTTTCTCATTTTTTTCAGAGGGAATATATGTGACAAAATTTACACTTTTCTTCACATATTGATTAGAGAAAATAGAAGTGAGACTGGGCACTCTATAAGTAATCACATCTTTACAACCGTTGTCTTCTTTCATTTCCTTTGCATCAAGCTCTGAAAAATGCTCATTCCGAGAATCTTGAGGAATGGCTGAAAAATACATGAATCCCGTCTGTAAATGAAAAGGAACAAGTGATATGGGAAAAAGCCATTATCGTTGAAAGGGTTTTGTGACGAAAACCCTAGAGATTTCCACAGATTTGCAAAATAAAATATTTTCCACTGGCCTATGCAGGTATTCAGGTGTCGAAGAAGTGGCAGGGATTGCTAAGCTCCTTGTGCAACTAATCTCCTTTCAGTGAACATTTCGACTGAAATTCGATGGAAAATCCAAATGTGATAGGGTTTTTTTTCAACTGTTTGGAATGATGAAAGCTTAGGGATTAAAGTGTAGCATCATATAGATCATACCTGGCATTTGATATATGCCTTTGAGCCTGCTGAGTAAATACTTGAGCTGTCAAATAGATGCCAGAAAGAATCTATAGATTGGAACTTGTGGTGTTAGCAAATATTTCTTCATTTGCGGCAATAGAAAAATTTGAGGAAGGGGTATCCGCACTGAAGATCCTTCCACCCACCATGATGTTTCTCTTTGATCCACAGTCTATTATAAGGTAGTTCTCCTGTGGAGTAAAAGAACCATCATATTTTGGCTAATAAATTGGCAATAACAACAACACACAAATGCACACAATGACTTCCATTTCCTTTTCTTCGTTGCAATTTTGATCGCCAAGAGAAGCTAGGAAATGGGCAAGATTTTCATGCCAAGATGATGCATGAATATAGTGAAACTCCAAACCAACTGAAATTGAAAAAAGGGCTTCCACAAAATTCATCTAACAGTAAACAACCATTATAGGGCTCTAAGAAAGGTGTTCACGTTTTTGTTTGCAATAACGACTACCATGGTTCATTTTGGACAAACAAATCAGGGACAAAAATATCTGAAGGAATTCGTACCAAAATTCTATCATCTTCTAGCTTATCTAAATTATATGTCAAGGAATCCCTGAATGACAATAGAAGTGTAGTAGCTAGACAGCTTAAATATCATTCCAATGACCTGATGTCTGAGATGAGAAACCAAAAGCTTGAAAGAGAACCATGTCAGTTGTCTGTTGAGGGGAATTGCAAACCATCTGGTACTTCCAATACACGTGGATCTAAACTAAATCTACACCATCACATTCTTCCTTCTCCTTTTCTGTCAGAACATTGAAAGGAAGTTGGTTTTTGCCTTTGGTTGCTACATCCATATCCCAACTAGCGACCTAAGGCTAGGGAGAATGAAGGCCATTCCTTTCTCACTACATCTTTCTCTTTCTCTCCCACTCAAAAGTAAACCAGTTGTTTGTGAAAGCCTGTGATGGTAACTTAGTTATGTATACCTAACCAATCAAATCCGACAAATGGTTCCTTTAATGTACGATGGCTCCATGTAGACTATGAACGCCACTTGGAAAGATGAAAGGACAAAGTATCTAGATTCTTCTTATCACAAATTGATGATGTTTAAAGATTTTGTGAGTGTTTAAATTGAGAGAGCCATGGAGTGAAAGGTTCCCACAAACATAAATATTATTAAAATAAAGGGAAATTGAGAGAGTCAAGGTCATAGGAACCCGAGCTGAAACCAAGTTGGACTGTAAGAAGTACGAGCACACTTATGACTCACACCATTGAAACTGGTAGCTCTGTGAGAAGATGAAGGAATGGCAATTAAATGCTTCATAAAATATTCAAATTAAATACGCCCACATAGTAATCACACCTTGCAAAAAAAAAGAATGTCCTCGATTAATCACTGTAGATGTCATTTATTCAAATTATTTTTAGACAATTAGAAATTATAATATAAGATATTAATTTTATT
>ML779051.1:739528-779894 GCA_009831015.1 Picea engelmannii
ATATATATAATGGTAATGTACAATAGATAGTAAGTAGATATTTTATATATAGTGCACATATTTCCACAACAATTAAATAAATAAATATAATATCTTTATTTATTCTCATAAAATTTATTTTTATCATAAAATTTTCAATAACCTATTACCTTTGATAATATTTATTAAATATTTAAAAATATATATATGAAAATGAATGTGTAATGACAAGTGACAAAGTTTATGTGATAAATCATAATGAAAAAGAAATCATACAAGAGTGCTTACATGTCTATGTTAAGACTTTGACTAGTCATATTACCTTGTTTCACTGTATTAAATGTCTTCCCATATCAACTTTTATTATGTTTTGAAATGTGTAAGTAAAGATTTCAAAAGAGAAATATCATTAATAAAACAGTGAGTCACTTATATATATTGAAGTTCTCAACATGAATTGTCAATTATAAGCAAACAAAATAAAAGGATTAGATCACAATAATGAAATTTTTATTATTTAAATATTTTTAAATTTGATAAAAGTGCTATTATTTAAAAATAGTACAATAAAATATACATTTTACTATTTATTTTGGATATTGTAAGAGGGACATTGATTTCATGTGATTTATGAAAGGGTCGATTTCGCGAGGAGGTCAACAAGTTGAAATCTATTTTGGTGTTCTTTTGTTATGAGTGGAAACAAATGATGGTTCCCCCACATAACTCTTATGTATTGTGGATGAAAAGATATGTGGTTTTATGCAACACCATTTGTTTTTCCAGGAGAGGTGGTTAGATGACTCTTGGTCAATTAATGGAAACACTACCAATTTGTTTTGAAGAAATTGATATGGGGTACAATATATGGAATTTTGCTAGCTTAGGAGTATATTTAATGTACATGAGACACCTTTGTAATTAAGTGTGGGTGGGAAAGAGTCTTGACCCTAGAAATGTTGTAATGTCGAGTTTTACATAGCAAGAATTGTGGATTATATTCAATAATTATTCATGTTAGTATGGTGACATTGACAACATAGTGTTCTAGCAAGTGCTTATGTTAGTTCCATGATCCTATAAACATTCAAGGGATACTGTAAGTGGGCCTATGTTGTGAACTTATAAATTAAGTTTAGAATGATAAGTGAAATATCATGACCGTATGTTTAATTATAGCATATTGTGTAAAGGGGTATATTGACAAATTTCTACTGACTAGTATGATGTTGAGTCAAATCATGTTTAATTGTTGTATTGACTTAATCGTGCCAAATTAGTGGAGTTCACATATACCTTGTGAAGAAATTGTAACTCTAGTAAGAGGGGTGATAAGTACATTAGTTGACACTCGTTGATTAAGAAAAAGGAATGAAGAGAGTGCCCATGGAAGGAGTTGATGTGATTTAGAGAGATCACTTTGTGACAAGGGGGCATCCCTTGGGGAAGAGGAAACACTTTCGCCCATAAATATATTTGGTAGTAGAAATTCTAATGGATTATTATGCACAAGTCCCTTATAAGAGGGGATAGCTATCCAAATGTGATCTCACATCTTGAAATGCATTAATAAATATAACAACTACTTGCTCACTAAGAAGGATTTATTTTATTTTATTTTCTTTCTTGTAAAGAAAACTGTTTAGAAAATGAATGCTCGAAATGTGCTTCCGATTGTTAAAATTACCTCATAGTAGGGGTATAGAACTTGAAAGTTCTAGAAAGGGAGAAGAAAGGAGCAAGCGACCAGAGTTGATAAGTATCATGTAGGTATAGAGAGGATACTTTTGAGACATACATAGTACGATTGTGAGAAATGAACACCTTAATGACAAGGACTAACTAATTTGGAATGAACTGTTATTGTAAATTTATTCTTGATCTAAAAATGTTTTCTAACCCACATACCAACATGGTGTTTTTTGTGGATAGGAACATTTGTAAATAGTGAATTGTTGATAGAAATCATGATTTTCCTCAACTATGATGAAGATAATTCTATACCCGACAATTAATTTGGTTGAAGATCTAATGTATATAACTTAAGAAAAGAGTGAGATTTGGGACAATGACTAAACAAACCTTGAAGTGATGACATCATATAACAATCAATTAGTAGTTCCTTAATCTATGTTGGTTAAAAAAAAAAAAAAAACCTTTATATGCCAATCTCATATGATAGCATATGTATTGCAAATATAGAGTAATGCATCAAAGTTAGTAATTATTGTTTATAATTATCAAGGTATCCAAAGTGGGATTGCATGTATGACTTAAGGAAGTTTATATCAAACTCAATATAAGATTCACTTAACTAGAGAACTAATGATGAGCTAAGTTTCTAACTAGTGATCAAACAAATAGACTATACTTTATATATGGGGGTCATATATGGAACTTAGGAGGAATAAATCTATAACAAAAGTGTCTTTTTATTAATTAAATTAAAAGTGTGGAATAAAATAGAGTCGAGACACGGTAAGGTGCTTACTAAATAGGGGTAGTTGTAATCAATATATTAATAGCCTCAACATGTTTTTAATCAGTGAAGGTACAATATGACCAATATAGGATAAGGTTTTCTATCCTAGAAGACACATATAAGATGTTTCATGAATTTTTTTATTTCTTTTCTTTATATTGAGAATGACCATAACTTCGGGAAGAAGTTTTGTTTTAAAAGGGTGGGTGTATGCAATGCCACTTTTTGACTTAGATAGCAAGAATTACTTAAGGCCTAATAACCTTTTATTTTCTATTCACAGTGAAACTATTAATGATACACTTGAAACTTTTAAGACATATGAACCTATGTGAATGTCAATTCTATGAATGTTTAACGCTATTTGAATTATGATGGATATTATGAAATCTATTTATAACTTGAAAATTTTGGCATTTAAAGTTGTTGGTACGTGCTTACCGAGTTGAGATTATGATTAAATGCATTCACAATATGATACTCCATGGATATGTATGAGTTGTGTTATAGACTAATCTACAGGTCAAGAGGCTATGAAATAGCCAAAGAATAATGATGAAAAAAGGTTGATGTTGTGAACATCGACCAGGAAACACTATGCTATAAATTGTTTATGTGAAATTATATTGGTTGAAATGAATTGCTATAATATGTGGAAAAGTGCAGGTTTTAAGGTGACAAGACTGCCTAAAACTGAATATACGATGACAAAATTCCTTGCAACACAATGCCACTATATGTTCCATGGAAGGGTGTGGACCCTAGTCCTATTAAGAGGGGTGGAGGCATTTCCCACCGTGTATCCTCTGAAACCTAGAGTCATGGGTGGATGGTGTCAGCTCATGCTCCCCTATATGTGTGATGATGACTATCAGTTTCCTGCTGGGGAAGCTTGGTCAAGAGAGTGACACTTCCTCTTACGGGTTCTATTTGGAATGGAAAGAAGGCAAATTCAGTGGAACAAAGGAAGAGAAGCCCTCTTGCAAGCATTGCAAGAAAGAGGGGCATGATGAGGACCATTGCTGGCAATTGCATCCCAAGAAGAGACCAAAGTGGTTCAAAGAAAGGAAAGGGATGCAAACAATTGCAACAACATCATGACCAACAGACTTGGGATCAGATTCGGGTGATGAATCTAAAGCCTCATAGGTTGGTTTGGCAGGTAAAATAGGTGATGGATTTGATGCTAGAAGTAAATTGTTTCACTTAAGGGTCATAATGAGGCATACTAAGGTCAATGCGTTGATAGATAGTGGATCTCAATCTAACTTAATTTCATAGGAATTGGTTAAACAATTGGGATTAAACACTCATATGCATCATAAGCCTTACACACTTAAATGGATAAGAAACAAATATCAATTGCACATAACAAAGCAATGCACATTAAAGTTTGCAATTTCATCTAAGTTTGTGGATGAGGTAACATGTGATGTGGTGCCACTCAATGAATGTGGAATGGTCTTAGGAAGTCCTTACTTGTATGATCGTAAAAAAGTCTTCTACATGAAACATAATCAATATCATTTAATCAAAGAAGGAAAAGAATATGTGGTTTATGCTCATCATTTAAAGGAAAATAAATCTCTTCAAACAATGGAACAATTAAGAAAGGTATCTCATTCAAGCAACACACCTATAATTGTTTCAAATCAAGTAATCGGTCTTAAGAAAGAACATGAGATGATTGTAGAATGGAAGATCAATCACACTTTGCTTCAAGATAAGCTAATGTCGTGCAAGTATTACAAACATATTAGCTCATTTGCATCCATATTTCTGATGTTATCATTAGTAATGTTGTCAACATGGATGATAGTGGCTTCAGTAAGATGTGATACGGTACAAATGGATAACAATATGCTATCAGTTATCATGATTGTTTTACAGTTGATCTTGATGAGACAGGTGCACAGGACAAAGTTTAAAGACAAGGAACAAGTAGGGTGGCCTATCCCGCACTTGATGACTGGTCAGTGACCTTTTGGAGGACCAAAAGGTCTTTAGTGGAGAGGTGTGATCCATAATTGGATCTCGAGACCAAAATGGGTCCAGGAAGGCCTAAAAATAAAAGTTTTCATAATCTCTTTCAAATGGATGTGTGGGTAGGCCTTGACGTTACGAACCCAACGCAACTTGAATGGGCTTAAAAGGACATCGTATGACCAAGATATCGTGATCTGTTCATTTTTCCAAATGGGCAAAAATAAATGTTGACTGTACAGTCCATACAATGTTGATGTGGAAACTTACTGTATAGGTCGTATGGTCATACAGTGACATGGAAGTGTGTTGGCGACCTGACATGGACAGTTGCTAATGTAGGCAGGTGAATAGGTCAACGAGCCAGAGCGTGACATGTGGCACCACTACAAGGGTGAAACATGGCATGCGCTTACGTGCCAAGGCCGTACAAATGTATGACACATGGAAGACATGGAAGGTACCGTGGCATGTGATAGGACATACATGTGGAATATGTGGATAAATGTTGTTTGGACATGTGGCATTGGTTTGGGTGAATGTGAAGGTGCCACGTGGCCTAGTCCTGGGCTACCACATGTTCCCCCTGATTTGGTTGTTGGTTAAAAGTTGGTTTGAGGGTCTATGGGGGTCGAACCTGTGACCTCGATGGGTGGCCAAGTCCTCGTGTAAGCTAGGCTACCGGCCCGCCTACATGGTAGTTCTTAACCCTTTGGTGCAAACTTTATAGTTAAAGTGATATGTGTTGTCATTTGGGTGGAGAAAGGGCTAGGGCCTAGCCCCAGTCCCCGATGCATCCATAGAACCTCACAAGAGACAACAACTCTTATACATTGGCACACATTTTGTTATAGGTATAGCTTCAGAGAAATATTCCACAACATACAACCATACCCATGTGACATGGCCTATTCGTTTGGCGCGGATTTTGTCGGTAACCCCCAACGATTACCATGTGACTTCACAATATGACTCGGGTTTTAGCGCGGAGAATTATGGTTAGCCCCGGTTGGTCGGGCTAGCCCACCAACCAAGGGTGTAACCATAGGCTCATGACCAAGGGGCTAACCAATAGTATAGTGCGTGGAGGAATGGGACAGGGCCATATGGCCACTGCACAAGACCAGAGGCCAACAGGTAAGGGGCTAGTGCACAAGCCTTAGTGCTTTGGCCACATCAAGGCACACAAGTGAATATGAGCCAGTGAAAAAGGCGTTGCACCTGTATATTTCCCAAAAGTGGGTTTTTCAACATTGTATTGTGATTTTTTTAGTGATTTTTTTAGTGATTTTCTCAGCAGTTTTGAGAGATTTCGGCTAATATTGGGGGATATTGGGCCCTTTTTGAGGCCAGATCTTGGGGAGAAGTTATGAGATTGTTACCCAATTCTAGCCTATATAAACCAGAGGTTCTTGAAGCCAAGTGAGGAGGTTCATAACATGTTTATGCTGAAGGATTGTTGAGCCAAAGCCATTTTTATGCAAGGAAGCCATTGAGAAGAGCACCTTTTCAGGCCATTTCAGTGCCATCAGTATTTTTGGGTTCTAGAGATCTGGTAGAACAAGACAAAATAAATTTGTAACCTTTTTGGCACTGTTGTGATGTACTTTTAAAGATTTGAAAAGAAATGAGAAAGCCTCACCCACTAAGACAAAGGCCTGGAGACGCAGGCGAGATTGTCGAACTCTGTTATCATCTTTCTATTATGGTTTGTTGTTATTCGTGATTATTTTTAGATCTGTATATTGCTTAATGGTTGTTATGTTTCCTCTTTAATTCTTCCTTCTTTCATCAGTTTCCTAAATGGTTAATTAACACATGTTTAATAGCTCAACCATTGTCGTTTAAAAGATCCATTCGGATCACCAGCCAAAGAGGAAAATGATTACATAGAATTATAAGGAGCAGAGCATGATACATTTCTTGACCTGCAGGTTCACATCTACCCCACAATTTTAACATAGAAAAATTCATGCAAGTGAAAGTGATTAATTTTAACCAAAGGGGAAATAGTTCAAGAATCAAGAAGTGGTAAACCATTTCAAGAACCTGGAAATGGTTTCAAGAAGCAGTTTTAGGACATGAGCGAGAGGAATAAAATACAATGAGAGAACCTATTGTTAATGTCAACACTTTGGAGAGTTAAAGAGTTTCTTGTAACCAGATTTTTTCAAACATAGAGTTACCTTGAGCATAGTCAATTGATAAATGCATCAGGCAACCAAATATTCATCCCCTGCATTTAGGTTTTAGTCTGTAATTCATCTGTCTATTGTATATGTGTTCCTATAAAGAATCTCCTACCATTTATTTTTTCTTGTATCATATTTGATTTATTCACGCTCATAAAGTAGGACAGTCTTCATGTTCAATGTTACTATATGATGTTTTGTTATGATATAGAAGTGATTTCCTCTAAATGTATGACCATTTCTTGTCATTTATTTGTGAATTTAAATGATATGCAGATGATACCTCCATGTATTTGAATGTATGAAGATGTTAAGTATTTGAAGCATGTTTTATTGGTATGTATACACATGTTGGAGATTCTTAATTCTTGATTTCTCAGCACCCTATTCTATTTCCATAAACTACATGATTCATTGTCAGTAGTGCCCTGTATGCTTATCTTTTTTTTCTTCCAATTCATCACTTCATTCTCCTTTTAAATATTGATTGTTTGAAACACCCATGGATATATGTCTTTGATATTCAAGAGAATTTTTCATATGATTTGAGACTATTAAAGGTCATGTAATTTCAGAAGAGAAAGAGAAAGAGAAGGAAAAAAGCTTTCCAAATATTGCATAATTACCTTACAATAAATATAGCTTTAATATTCATTTTGAATCTTAGCCCCTGGAGTGCCTTGGCATTGTTCCAACAATAGCCTGAAACATCTCAAGGGATAGCAACATCTACTAAAGTTGTTTAGAAATTGAATTTGAATAGCACGCCTCATCCAAAAGCATATAGAGTGTCAAGCATACAAAATGGACAAGGGTCATGTTTCTAGTGGCCACCATGGAAACATTAGGTCTACAAAAAGGAATACTTCACCCTATAATAATGCACTTATTTTCATATAAGGATACTTTTGAGATAGGTCTTTGACAATGTATGATATAGTCCATAATAAAAGTTACATGAGAGCTATACCATCATGATCAACATCACACAACGAGTCTTTTGTTAGATCAAGGGGATAAGTAGGATCATCACACATTTATATATTCTAGATATAGTCAATTGACAATTGACAATCAACTAGAAGAGTTGATTGAGTGGTCGACTAACATTTGATTGATAAATTATTTAAACTAAAGTAGTTGATCGATACACAGAAAAAGGAAAAATTTAGGGATTTAGTTATGCACTCTTACCAATGTAAGTGGACCTTGTATTCCTCATCTTAATGGAGTTGGTTACATCTTGGTGTTATATAAGATGACCTTAGGGGTTGATTCTATAACATGTGTGGTATGTTTTGTGTATGGAAATATTTCAGTTTCTTATATTTCTATGTATATTAAACTATGCTCACTTGTGCTTAAGTTCCATAACAATGTCTTTAGACACCACCTATTCATTAAATACCTAGATCTCTATTGTACCTAATTCCTTGGTTCTCCAACATGGTATCAAATTTATTGGTTTGAGATCTAGCCTACTTTATATGAATCATTTGAAGGTTGTCCATTCTACATGCTCCTAACGAGTCATATATTTCTAGTACATTTACTTGGTTTTTTTATTTGTAGACTAAAAATATGGGATTAGGTTTGTATATCATCATTATGTATTCCAAGAAAGAGCCTACAGTGTTGAATTACCACAATTATGAAATATGGGGACATGATATGAAAATACTTTTGAAAGTAATGCTCTCTAGTAGTTTACAAAGATTGTGATTCCAAATCCAAAGAATGACTAGTAGAAATTTATGATTGATTGTAAGAAGAATGAAAATTCATTAGGAGTCATAATGACCTATATCTCTAGGGAGATTCACTTCCATACGAGAAGGATTGATTGTCTGAATGTTTCCTGGAAGAAGTTGATGACTCTATTTAATAAAATTGAGAAAATTGAAGTTATGCAAACTGAGAAAGAGTTGATCTCTTTGGATCCTCTCTACTTTGAAATAATTGTCGATTACTTTGTTCACATGAAGTAACTTTACTTGAAATTGGGTTAATGCATAAAGCATTTTCCAAATAGAGATGTGTAGTTCATAGAGTTGATCTCGATGAATATAAAAACACCCTATGATGTACTATGTTTTGCATTATGTGCTAATTGGACTTCTAGAAAATATGATGGTAATGATTACTCCAATTCTTTCAATGGTATAATAATTAGGGTATAGGAAAATTTTATTGATTAAGGAAAACTTGAGCTCAAGAAACAAGTCCATTTGTTAAAGGAAAAGGGTCAATAGAATTATAGAGAAATCATTTGATAATGCAATCATGTGAAAGAACGTGATTTCATTGGCCAAAATGCTAAGAAGAAACATGGTGATTAGACTTTAACTAAGAAAGTTAGGATGAAGAAAATCAATTGTTATTGTAGTAAATTGGGACATAGGGAGAAGGTTTGCTAGCATAAAACCAAAGTCCTAGAGGAGAAATTGAAGAAGCTTGAAGGAAATGTGTTGAATGGAAGGTCGACCAACCTACAGTACTAAACTTTAGAAAGTATGGAAAATAATTATATGTTTTCTATTAGTGCTTCTTAGGCCTTGCATACT
This sequence comes from Picea engelmannii, assembly GCA_009831015.1. Classification (NCBI taxonomy): domain Eukaryota; kingdom Viridiplantae; phylum Streptophyta; class Pinopsida; order Pinales; family Pinaceae; genus Picea; species Picea engelmannii. Next base: position 748,729 of record ML779051.1, read on the forward strand.
CAATTTTCTTAGAGTGATTGGATATTAAACTCTAGTTTCACCCATCATATGGATAAATATGCTTCTCCCTTTTCTTCATTAAGTAAATATAAAAAATAAAAAAAATCTTTGTAGCATATAATTATAAACTCAATGTTGCTAGTTGTGGCAAGATTGAATATCACAATGGTATGATAATTGTTGTGTATTATGTACCTAGTTTGAGTGACAATTTTCACAATGGTATGATAATTGTTGTGTATTATGTACCTAGTTTGAGTGACAATTTGTTCTATGTACCCCAACTAACTCATAGTTTCAAGAAGGTACATTTTTGGTCAAATTATTTTGTTGTGAAGGATATGCACTGTTATCCCCTAGCCTAGGGATAACTAAGGAGATTATGTCTCGAGGCCCATGGGTCCTAGACATGGAGTACCGAGAGCCATATTGAATTAATCTTGGACCTGGAGGGCCCATCCTTCTTCTTCTTCAGCACCTCCACCTTGTTAGAAACAACAACATCCATCCCATTGGCTTGTTCCTTCAGCAACATTGGGTCTTTCTCCATGAGTTTATGAGTCTGGGTATCATGGTATGTGTCACTTTGATTCTCAAAACATTTGAATATGTGCATTTAATTATTTTTACTTCTAACGTGTGATTGTACCTTATGCCTTTTTGCTTGTCCACACTTGGGGGGAATGACAAGATGCCCTAATAAGTTGGTTCCCATAGGGTTTGATTTTCCACTGGGGGGGGATCATGAAAGGCCATCGGTTGTTCCCACCATACTTACCACTTTTAATCTTTGTCCCTTTCATCCATCCCATACATTGGTTCAGCCATTGGGTTCACCAAGATAGAAAAGAGTTGTACCTTACCTTGTGGGAAGAAGGGGTTAAATGCAAAAAGGTTAAAAGTAGCTGGCAAAAGATAAAATCCAAAAGTACAAAACCTTCAGATGCTTTGCCCAGGGATCCCCGAGAAAGCAATAAAAGGCTTCTCAACAAGAAACAAAGGGACGCATAAAATAATAAAATCAAGACCTAGTTGGAGGATAGGGGGTCTCATCACGAGCCATCCTATTAGGTCCATGGGCATGTAGCGGTATGAAACTACCATTTAGGTGGTCTCCATGCTAGGGTAGTGGATCTTGGTGGAATAACTAAGAAAAATGGGGTCTCATCACGAGCCATCCTTCTCATCTCCGTGAAATGATTGGGGGTAACATTGTCACCACTGGTCACCATGCTAGGGCAGTGTCCCCTAACTAGTCTCTTGAAAGAAAAAGAAATAAGATAATAAAAAAAAAAAGGCATTAAAGGGCCTGGAGACATTTGCATCCATGACAAGGTGCATCTCACCCTCTTCAGAGGCTCCCACAGGTAATCCATACATTCCCCTGTCATCACTGCACCCATTGCTCAAACATCCCTTACCACCTCACCCACTTACATGGCCTGGATTTGTCTTCACCTAGAAAAATCCCACATCTAATGAGAACTAGCCCAATAGGACATCCTAACATCCCCTCCAAACCTAGCTTATAGAATAGCATAACGTCTTTGAGCACTTATCTCGGAAAAGGGGGTTTTATGCACATGTTTAAATAACTTGATTATTAGATGTGATTGAAATTGCTATGATCCATGTGACTTATGATCCCATGGAGGGAGTACTTGTTGTTGTTGCAAGGCCACACCCGACGGACAAGTACACATGGGGAGATGATTAGTTCGGACCTTCATAGGGATAAAATCCCACTAGAAGGATGTTGATACCCCAGCCGGGGGCAGAGACAGATCAGAGGTTTGCACCAGAGAGAGAGGAGGACGTTACACCAGAGACATCTTGGTAGTCCTGGATCGAGGGGGGTCTTTCCCTTCTCACTATGATGTAGTCCTTGAAGTCCCATGACATAACCCATGTGACCCATGACGTCACCCAATGTTTTGGACACCTTGGAGGCAATTGTGTGCTAAGTGGCACGTGTGGTTTGATCCAGAGGCCTTAGGAGGCCTAACATTTTGCTCCTAGAGGCCAACGTTGCCCTAACAAGGCCTAACGTCACCCTAAAATGGCATGACATCACCTTTTCTTCTTGATTTAGGGTTTTATTTTTGTAATTTAATGTAAAAATTGGATATTACATGTAAATTGGCCATGTCAGCCTTTTTGACCTAATTTTGGTCATTGTAACTGTATAAATAAAGAATTTTCCCTTGTATTTTTTCATCATCTTTCACTCACACTTAGTGAGCTCTGGAATTTGCACCCTACTTAGGGTTTTATGACTGAAATTTAGTGTGCACTTGTTGGAGGAGGCTAATCTTGGACTATTTTGGCAATCTTCTTGGTGGAAGTGTCCAACTAGGGTTTATGCTTGATGATTCTTGATGAATGTAAGTGAAATTTCTGCAATTATTCTTCATTGAATGGTTATAGTAATGTTTATCTTGCATTTACATTAATATTATGAAATTTCTTACTTAAAACCCTAGGAATCCTAGCACATGTTATTTCCCTAGCTTTAAGAGTTTTTACCTACTAGATTTTGCCAAGAAGTCGATTTCATTGAAGCTAATGCTAAGGGCCATGCCATTACAACACCCTAGAACTCATTTCTTCATCTTAGCCATCATTTTCTTCATCATTGATTTAAAGAGGGAGGAAAATTTACTAAGGCCTAGGGTTACCTACACCTTAGTAGTTATTTTCCCTTTAGGGTTTGGTAGTTGAAGCCTTGGCTTACTGACACTTCAACTATCAATCTCTCTTATCTTTGGCTCTCCTACTATCATCTTTTTCCTTCAACATTTTTTGCCACCTAATAGACTCCATTTTACCTAAAAGAACTAATCTAAGACTTCCTATTGAGTTATTGAACTAAACAACCATCAAAACCAACACCTTAAGCTTTCTACTAACCACTTCTAACATTATATTAGACTAAACTACTAACTTTATTGTTGGTGTTACTAAAGTAAGTTACATCCATACTTTGCAGCACTAAAATATTCTAAAAGAAATTGAAAAGGTTGATTAATGCATTTCCTTGCTTACTTCTGACAAATGATAATATTATGATGTTAATGATTGATTATTCTTGGTCATTTTGAAGCCTATTTTAAGACACTTATTGTGAAGTATTGTCTTAAATATTGCTTCTATAAATTTCTGTTTACTTCACCAATATATTAGCCAATTTCTTTTATTGAGAAAGTATGTGTTTTTTTGAAGTGCTAACAACAAGTTGTACTTGGAAAATACATAGTTTCTTATTGCTTTGTTCCAGGAAGGTACATCTTGATATTTCATCACTTCATTGGTTATAACCCCGTGATTTCTGATCAGTGGTGACTTGCGAGAGGGGAACTTTTAATAGATATCTTGACCTTGCCTTCTCAAATCCCCAGGTCACCGAGGACATCTCCCCCGGGTCTTCAACCCTAAATAGAAAGAGGAATCTTATTCAGGTGACAATGATAGGATAACCTCAAGTTATGCCAATTTTCTTTCCATTTACCTTTCCTTTGATCAAAGTAAAAATTGTGCGATAACATGCACGATAAAAAAAAATTTGTCACTTATATCTTTCTTGACCCTAAGGATAGACTGTCCAAGTTTTGTGACTTTACCAGAAAATATATAGGACTAAATGCATTGACAGTTGAAATTAATAACTAGAGTAGAATTCATCATGAATGACTCAAAAATAAAAAAATTTGAAGCTTGAAATTGATGGTGAAACATAACATGGTTACTGGAATACCTAATCATATTTGTCATGGTGGTGTATGTGAAGGGTGTATGCTTGGAGAGAAAAGACTCGATCAAAAATCATACAAAATGACCTGTGTTCCTTGAATATTTTCCCTCAAAAAAACATCACTAGTGAAAGGTATGTTTTGACCTTCATTGATAACATTTCTAGGTATACTTTGGTATATTTCCTGAATCATAAGTGTCATTTCTTTGAAAAGTTCAAATAATTTAGGGATCTAGCTGAAAACTAATAAGGTTGACCCATGAAATGTTTGAGATTATAAATTGTATGAGAATATGTGAAAAAGGATATTGAAATATACTTGTACCATAATGGTATATCTTGGGAAAGATATATACCATACACAACTCAGTAGAATGGCAAGGAAGAATCAAAGTTTGATAGGAATGGTGTGTTGTTTGATTCAATCCAAAGTTCTATCAACTTGGTCTTGGGAAGAAGTTATCTACTATTCAAACTATTTATTAAATATGATTCCAACTAAAATTGTATTAGATTTGAATCCTGTCGAGAGATGGAGTGGGATAAAATCATTATTCATTTTTCTTATAACCTTTAAAAGCATAGTGTGGGCCCACATTCTAGATGATAAAAGGAATAAACTAGATGTAAAGAATATTTATTGTATCATTATGGGATAGCATATATAGTTGGAGGCCTATAGTTTTTTTACCCTATCAAACATGAGATTATCTCTAGGATACATGTTATCTTTAATGAGAAGACATTAGGAACCACTCTATTGAATTCCTCTTTTGGATTTTTGAGTAGTGATCCTTTGGAAAAAATTTATAATTCTAAATTGGTTGACAACTAGCTAGGATCATCAACTTGATAGTTGACTTCTATACCTAAATTGACTTACATTCAACCTTCCATAATAGAGTCAACCAAACATTTTGAAATCCCGTTCAGTCCAATAATAGTGATCTTGGTACAAGAACTCCAAAAAACAAGATTTGTCTTCCCAAATGGGAAACCAAGACAATTTAATCTACTCGAGTTGATGCAAAAGATATAAATGACTCAAGAAAGACTCAAAGTCAAAATCATTTTGGATCTATTTCTCTAATGTCATGTTTGTTAGAGGAACTTGATCCAGATACATACAGAGATGCAAATGGTCAACCTAAATGGGAGAATGTTATGGATTATGAGTATCATTCCTTGATGAAAAATGAAACATGGGATTTCATTCCTTGACCATGAGGAAATAATGTAGTGTAGTGTTGATGGTTCTACAAGAACAAATTCACAATTGAAGGAACCATCAAAAGACATAAGGCTTGTCTAGAAGCAAAGGTCTTCTCAACAAGAAGGCATTGCCTACACAAATACATTTTTCCCTCTTGAGGAGATGAATTTTGTGTTGACTAATTCTTCACTTCTTTATCATTTTGGATGGGAGGCACGTCAAATGGATGTCAAACGTTCCTTCCTACATGGTGATCTCACTAAATAGATGTTTATGGAGAAACCCCCTGGATTTTAAAAGGATGGTAGTATTTTCTATCAACTAAAATAAATCCTTGTATGGTTTAAAATAGGCCCCAAAGGCATGGTATGAAACGATTGATCGCCTTTTCCTCGATCTTAGTTTCAAATGTTGTGAAATAGATTATAGTATCTATGTATTACACATAAATGGTGACACATAAATTGTTGCATTATATGTATATGACTTGGTCATTACTAGAAGTATTGTTGTTTTAACTATGCATTTGAAAAAATAGTTAGCAAATGCATTTGAGATGACTGGACTTGGTGTATTGCGTTTATTTTTTGGGCATCCAAGTCTTATAAATGGATGATGAAATATTTATTTCCTAACCAAAATATGTACTAAAACTTTTACAAAGTTGCAAAATGGGATATTGTAAACCATGTGGTTCACCTTATCAATCGATATTGAAGCTAACCAAGGAGTGTAATTCTTTTAAAGTTGATGCTACACTTTATCGACAACTTGTTGGTATGATTTTCTATTTAACTTACAATCAATATGATATTTCCTCTGGTGTTAGTGTGGTTTCTTGGTATATGCAAGATCCATGGGAAAGCCACTTGAAGGCCACAAAGAGAATTATTTGCTATATCAAGAGAACTTATCAGCTTGGTATAAAGTATTGCGGTGATAAATAGAACCTATTGGTTGCTTACAATAATTGAGATTGGGATGGATATGGCGATGAAAATAAGTATACACTTAGATATGTGTTTCATCTTGGTTATGGACCCATAGTTTGGTCTCATTAAAAAATCAAGGTGGTCTCACTTTCAACCACAAAAGTTGAATATCTTGGTATAGTGCATGCTAGAACAAATGTGGTATGGATTCAAGATCTCATGGGAAAACTTGGTTTTCCAATAGAGACATAGACTGTGGTATATTATGAAAATCAAAGTGTAATATATGTTGTAGAGAATTATGTTGCACATAGTAAGATGGAGCATGTGTAGCTTCATGATCATTACTTGAAATAGTTGGTAAAATATAATGTCGTGAATCTTATTTATTATAGGACAAGTCATCAATTTGTTGATATATTTAAAAAGTCTTTATAAAAATTCAAGTTTGTGAAACTTTGGAGTTCAAGAAGTTATAATTATAGGTGTGTACATAAGTAATTTTACCTCATAAATCTCTAGAGAATTGCAATGATAGGGGGTGTTGTAACAAAAAGATAAGTAGACCTTCAACACACATTCATATCTTTTATTTAGACAATATTTAGTTGACTATTGACCGAGTGTTTGATTCAATGGTTGAGTAGACATTCAACTAGTCAAGTGGTTAGACAAAATCAACCAACGTGTGCATTGAACAGAGAAGAATTCAAGGAGTTTTTTATTCACTATCACCATATAAGTGAACCACATCTTCCTCACTTCAATGTAGTTGATTATATATTTTTTATATATAAGATGTCCTTATGAGTCGATCCTATAGCATATGTGTGGTGGTATGTGTTGTGTATAGATTTTTTTTGGTTTCTTATATTTCTACATTTGTTGATCTATGCCCAGTTGTGCTTAAGTGTTGTAATAGTTTCCTTAGACACCATCTCTTCCTGGAATGCCTAGATCTCTAATTTACTTAATTTTTTAGTTCTCCAACATATTTTCCATATAGGTCTCCCATAATGCTAGGGTTGGTGCAAGAAGTTTTTTTTTTAACCCCTATTGAAGAATTATTGTTTCTTGATTAGTATTTCACTAATGGAAAGTCTCAAATTCCTTATATTATATGTTATGTAGGAATTTCACTCCCTATGTTGTAGAGGCTAGCTTTTGTTGCGTCCTAAGAGAAAAGGAGTGTCAATCATTATAGCTCTTTGATATACCTAAAAATTTCCTAGAGTATCAGTCGACCAGTATTTCATGGTACTAACTTAAAAGGATAGTCTATACCCTTATTCATACTACCTAAATCCCTATAACATGAGAGTCATCTCCCCAATTATTGTGTTTGGTGTACTATAACTACAAAACAATCAATAAGTTTATGTAATGATGTTTTTAGGTGCACATAAGAGGATTCCTATTGTTACCCATGATTTTGGTCATCTTGATGGTGTATTGATGATGGTGTACTCAGGCTCCTAATAAGAACTTTCTCCTGAGAAAAGTGACATTCATCTCTTCCCAGAAAACATATTTTTGAAGAGAGTTCGCAGGTTGCTTATATCCTAGGGTGCGAGAATGACCCATTCTCGCAGGCTGCCTTCAGCTAGGGTGCGAACTTCTCGCATTGTGCTACATAGCTAGGGTGCGAACTTGTTCTCAAGCTTGGACAAAGATGAAGTCTTGATGGTTCTAGAAGGGAATCTTCTAGACAATGGGTTGGCATTTGAATGGTTATCTTTTTACTGGTTTCCTTGATATTGTGGGATCATTCTTATCCAAGTAACCATCTCATCCTCTCCTATATATTGATGGGATTCTCATGGAAAAGGTTAAGCAAGATTAATTGGAGAATTGGTGAAGGAATTGTGTGAAGAGCCTAGCTTGAACAAGAGCTTGGAGACTCTAGCAAGTCTATCAAGAGGAATTGGATCTTCTTCATACAAGGATCAAGCAAGTGTGTGTGTTGGAACCAAGAGCCATCAAAAGGAAGCTTGCGACATCAAGGCGATCAGGTTGTATCTTCTACTTTCGATTAATATGATACAACGACATGTCCTTTTCCCATAAAGTCATTCTTACTTTATTGTGTAATTCCTTGATCATACACATAAGTTGTCGATTGAATATATTTTGCTATCTTCACTTTGGTTGGTTTGTGTTGTCTTGGTCTTGACCTCACGAGAGCGTCGGAGTGAAGCGGGAGCAACAGAGACCCTGGGAAGCAATACAAAGGTATGTTACTTGTTCCTCCCTACTAGCTAATTCAATGGGCATAACTTAGGGAAAGAGTCATGTCCTGCCCTGTTTTGATCTAGATCCAGGTGGATCTAGGGAGATCTGTTAGTGTCTGCACCTACTGATTAGTCCGATAACACCTATATACCCAAAAGTACGTGGAATATTGAATATATATACATATTGCGTCTCATGTGTTACTTCTTTATGGGTACCAATAGAGGTTTACAAAGGCATCCAACCAAATGAATTTACTTGTATTTCCTATGTGTATTATTCCTAGTTGTAGTTTTACCTAGTGAATGATAGATCATTATGTTTAAAGACATCAACGCACATCTCTAGCCTAAAAACATTCTTTGAAAATTGGGCACATGGTAGCACATGAAAGAGCTATAATACCACTTGTAGTGCACTTAATAAATAGAAACAATAAATTATGACCAATATTAGAAGAAACATAAACTACATAAAGAAAAAAAAAGGGGGGAAACAAGAGTATTGATCATGTAGAATATAAAGCCTCATATTAATAAAGCAAAAAGAGAGCAATGTTCATGGGTTTCTTTGAGGGGGAAACCTGCAAATTATGAGCATAGCTCCAATACAATGAAAATACTTGACAAAACATTGCATATCATTCTACTTCTATAAATAATTTCTCATTAAAAAAAACTAGTTTCTCATGTTGATATTAACATTGACATGATAAGTGGTATGAAATTGAATATAAGTGATATGAAATTGTTTCAAGGAATAATATATATAGAAAAAGACAAATAATTTTATTTATATTTTGTTAGGTAGAAAAGATTCTTGAGGTTAAAATTAACTCTAAGATGTGAATTAATTAATTTCAGCTCTCTCTCAAGAGTTTGAATTAAAATCAATGTGAGAGTAGTTTGTTTCTTGGTTAATTTTTACTCACATAAAAGAGATTTGGTGAAACAATCTCTCTTCTAAAAATTAAGATAACTCTTGCCAAAATATTAGTTAACCAAAAAATTCAAAGTTTATTGTAACTTATAAATTTGCAACCTAAACAAAGGTGCACTCCCTAAAATTAAACTTGCAACCTAAACTAAACAAAGGTGTACTCCCTATAATTTTAGAACATCCTCTAGTGCACCTATTATCAATGGATTTATTCACAAATATAGTCCTTAATGATATAAAATTAGTAAAAAGGATTGATGTAATAGTGATCATATATATGTGTGTGGGGGGGTCAGTTAAGTTTTTTATTACTTTTATCAAAAATTTTAAAGTATATGCAATTAACATTTAGATTTAATCCATTATATTTAAAAAAAAAAAAAATTAAGTGGTTGGGTTACATGTTTGTTATCCTTCTCATCAAAGTTTTTTTCCTCAAAATAGACATATTAACCTTTTGTGATAAGGTTAGAAAAGTTGAAGACAAAAAAAATAAAATCTAAATATGAAAATTTACATATTTCATTTGTCAAAATAGGTTTTTTAATTTTCATCTTTGGTTTAGGTTTGAGGTGACTATATTATACATAAAACCATACAATATGTTAATCTTGATGATAATGATTACCAAAGTAATTTTTAGTTTATGGTAATTTAATAAAACATATAATTCACTGTTTTTTTTTAAATATATCAAATAAATTGGAAAAAATTTCTTATAATCTTTTTCTGGATAAACAAATTATAAAAATGGGTAATATATTAATGGGAGGTATACATATCCTACTCCTCTAGATTTGAACTTGTGATCTTTTAAGAAGAAACACATGTCCTTAATTATTAGGCCCACTCAAAATATATAAATATATAACATATAAAAATTATCAATAAACATAAACATATATATTTTTTAATTAATTATTATTAATAAAATCAACCTAGTTTTTTTGGTTAAGTCAAAATGAGGGATTTTGTATTAAGCTAGGCTTGCAACAAGAGTACATAGAGCTTCAAAATTTCAACCCACGGGGGCCATTATCAAACTGCAATGTCTTACAAATGCTAACAGAACCAAGAGCTCATGAATAGAGCAAAATTATGGAAATTTAACAGTAAAAACTTTGACAAAAACCCCTAGACTAAGCCAATAAAAACATTACATATTTCATTTTCAAATGGGAGTCATATCCTGCACACCTGAGGTGCCCATTGCTGACATAGGGGCTGGAGAACTCAAGTCGGGGATTCGGTTGATGCCAGCTTGAGAAGATGCCACTTCAGAACCAACTGACGCCGTCGGGGAGCTTCTGGACTGAGCAAATCTGGACAGATGCTCCCCCAATTACACTCTGAGAGCATTACTTTCATCCTGGAATTAGTAAAGGGACTGCCTGAACTGGAAAATTAATTCGAGAGATGAAATCACTTGGGTTGAAAGACTGCTCAAGCAGGCATGAATTGCTTGGATGAAGGTTAGGAGGTCGTCAACTTTCTGCTCGAGCTGAGAGAGATGTGGTTCCGAGCAAGAACAATTATAACATGCCATGGAACGAGCACCAATGAAAAGGCACAAAAAAATTTGGTTCATATATATTGGGCTCCTAATGGAGTGTATTGGGTCTCCATAAAGTGTAGGGATGAGAATGAGATATCACTAACATGTTTATGTTTATTCTTTCATTAGAGAAAATTAGTCATTCAAGCGGTTTTAGTTGGGTTGGACATTTGGTTCTCTTTTATGCCTTTGGACTAATCAAAATTGGTGCATACGAATTGGCATCTTCATAGAGTAACAACTTCTCAAATTATATGTATGAGAGTCCGATATCACATGTTTATTTTGGATCATTAAAGCTTGCCTAATTCAATGGTTGGTGTGTTGAAAGTGCTTCCAAATACTACAATACTCTCATCACCAGTTTCCTTAGATAGTAAGGGCACTTCTTCTTCCTTTACATTGGAACCTTTGAGGTTCTTTGGACCTTCATATTTAACAATATAGCTTGCTTAATTCAGTTGTTGGTGTGTTGGAAGTGCCTCCAAATCCAACAATACTCTCATCACCAGTTTCCTTAGATAGCAAGGGTACTTCTTCCTTTGCATTGGAACCTTCGAGGTTCTTTGGACCTTTATATTTAACAATATAGATTTCCTAATTCAGTGGTTGGTGTGTTGGAAGTGCCTCCAAATACAGCAATACTCTCATCACCAGTTTCGTTAGATAGCAAGGGTACTTCTTCCTTTTCATTGGAACCTTCGAGGTTCTTTGGACCTTCATATTTAACAAGTGATATTGTAGTAGCAATGTCCCTGCCGCAACTATTAATTTCAAGTTAAAAATATTTAGAAGTTGAATAACATGTGGATCTATTACATTTCAAGTTTAAATCTCGAAGTCCATGCCATTGAATTAAATGGGTATTTGTCAATCATTTTGTTGGACGTTTTGAATCATGTTACAAAATCAAGAAGTTTTATTGCATGGGTGTTCTACTAATTTTCGTCACCTAATCATCCAATGATTAATAAAGAAGAGAGTCAATATTCATAAATATTAATGATGCCTCATTCCTTGTAATGTTAATCATTATTGCATGTTCTTTGATAATTGTTTATCTATGCATTTACATGCGAAGGGTTGATAACTTGTGGTGGAATTCATGTTAATATGGATGGAGTTTTGTTGGTATTCCTATACCCATTCATGGCTTCCCTTACTGAACAATGAATGGATGATGGTAGAAGCAATGAAGGCTCACTAGAAGTTGTGCCATACATTAATGCAAATGCCAACTAATATCATATAGAGATACCACCATATTGAATACATACTATGTTATATATCCTCTGATGTAATCTACACCAAATGGTACATCTAAAACCTATGTTATGCCAGACTATGGCTTCTAACAAAAAACATATATAGTTAGTGCCAAAGAACAATTAGTTTTGGAAGAAAACCTTTTAATGAGAGAATGTGTTTTACATGCAGAGGATTACAAAGAAGATGGACATTAAAATTTCGGGGAATGTGTTTTGCATTTTCCTTATTATATCAACCCTCGTGCTAGGGAAAAAAATTAGGTCATTGAAGCTATGAATAACTAAGGTGAATGTAGAGAGAAATCTAGTGAGAAATGAACAAGAGGCAGGGTGAAATGTTGTTGGTAAACCGAGAATTATCAAGTTAGTTAACATTCAATCCCAGACCAACCTAGAACCCGAGGTCAAGAAGGGTGGAGAGCATGGATAAAAAACACGACTAACTTTCACATGACTTTGAAGCTAGGGACGATTTTTAAAAAAAATTGGTGCTTCAAGGTTCATAAACCAATCTATCATCTTGAAGGGTGCAATAAAAACTGCCAAAAAAAAATGTTATGAATGGCCCAAAAATTACAAGGCATGCCCAATGATCACAATTGACTTTACAACCTAAGAATGAGCGAAATTAGACATCTTAAAGATAAAAATTCAACTAACATCAAATATAAATATTGTTATGAGATGAAAATAAGATAAGAGTTGATAGTCGTACCATGTACCGAATGTGGTTTATTGTAGATGAAAACATTTGGATCACTCAAAACCCTTGAAACCCTAAACACCAATTCCACTTTGTTGTTTTATTTATTAGAGTATTTGGATGCAGAGGTGGAACGAAACCATGGAGGATATAAATTTTCTTGAACTTGACTTGAACCAAACAAGAAAATATAAAACGATCTAATTCAAAAGAGAACACCATGCACATGGAAAATATAAACGAGGAAAAAAAAAGAAAACCAAGGTGAATAGTTAAGATAAAATAATATTTTGAAAAACTAAATATACACTTTGTCGCACTAACCATTGGAATCTTGCATGTTATGAATGTTATAGAAGTCGACTATGGCAAATAAGCTACTGCAATAGAAGAAATTTAAAATGACAACCAATTGTCCATATCGGTTTATTTGTGATGTATTTCGGGTAATCATTTATATATTCAATTGATACAAGTGGATATCAGTGGCCACCCACCTCTTCCAACTGGCTCACATACAGATTTCATCTTGGCAGTTTTAGTTTTCATTTTGGTAGTTTTTTTCTACCTTTTCGAGTCCTAAACTTCCAGGGTCGTTTTGAGAACCTAAAAAGCGTTTTTTGGGCCCAAAATCAACACACTATTGATGGAGTTAGAGTGTGACAGAATAATGTATATTCCTCAGATATACCTTTCCAACGAGATATTGTGCACCTAAAATGGGATCGTATGAAAAAATTACGAACCCAAGAAGATGATGTACCAACTTACCCCAACGGGGCCCACATGACTTTTGGCGCTTCATCTCCTACGGTTAGGTTTTTGGATGTCTAGGGTTTTGTCATTCATGTTTGATGTAAAAATACTTTGGAGCCTCATTGTACTCATATTATTGTGAATGAGCATAGTCATCACATCTCTTCTCAGAGATAAGTTGCCACCATTCTAGCAAGCTTGTTTCAGTCTGCATTTTATAGTTTCAACATATTTCTTATTTAATAGAAGTCCAGTTTTATTGTATCTCTGTTATTATCCACTGTGTCTATGCGTTAATATTATATATCTGGATCAGTGGTATCAGAGTGGTCTACTCCTTGTCATTTTTTAGTGCATGGCCCTGAGGAGGTCAGGGTATAGAGAGTTAGGTCTCGAGCTTGTTTCTCTTGGGGACATATTCTATCAAACACCCAAGGAAACTTCCATGGCAGGAGGAATGAAACACTATGGGACAAGAGATCCTTTCAAAATGTTGCTTGAGGAATCCCTCGAGTAGCAGAGGAATGAGATGATGAACAAATTTTCACAAATCCTTCGACGAGTGTCGATAAGCGACGCATCTATCTCAAATGGAGGTGCCACCCCCTTCAAGGTACAAATCAATTTTGATATTCCTATATTTGAAGGTCGAATATATGCAGATGTTGTTGATAAATGGTTAAAACTTCTAGAAGGGTATTTTTCTTTCCATAACTTTTTCGATGGAGAAAAGATTACATTTGAGCTCCTCAAGGCCATCCCCCATGTAAAATATTGGTGGGAGACTTTCTATGAGAAAAAGGAAATAGAGGGATATATATTATGTATAGTTGCACCCACTTCAGGTTCCTTTAGGAATGCTATTAAGGAACAATACTACCTTGTTGGAAGTTATGACGAATTATATACAAGATGGACCACACTGCGGCAGGAAAGGAACAGTGCTTGAGTTCACCAATGTCTTCCATACCTTGCGCACCAGTATGGGTATCAAACACTCTAAGCAACATATGGTGCTCAAGTACCGCGACAGTATGCATAGATAAATATAGGAAGAAATGGATTTCCTAGACATTTAGTCCTTAGGCACGACCTATCAATATGTTGTCAAAATCAAGCAGAAGCTTAAACAAAAGACGCAATAGTTTGGGTCTGTGAACCCCTCACGACAGAAGCAGGGAAAAGGCGGACCCAACCTGCAAAACAAAGGGAAAAGAAAGGACAGGAAGCCTCAAGACAACCAGTCAAAACCGCAAACAAAGAAGGACAATGGGAAGACAAAGAAAGACACCGGGACATGATGTGAGTTCCATAAGAGCCCCTATCATATGATCGTTGAATGAAACTCAAAGAAGTCATTGTTAGCCGAAGTGAAATACTATGAATGAGATGCAGGCTCCAACTCAGAGTCAGAACCAGAAAAAAGGAGATGGATCATTGATGCAGAACCCAGTACCATTGTTTCTACCACCACCAAGGTCCATCCCAACGAACCTCGTGAACCAGAGGAAGGTAAGCGCCTCTTTCATTCACAAATGTAGGTGAAGGGTACTCCGTTGCACTTCATTGTTGATAGAGGTAGCCAGAAGAATCTCATCTTAGTAAAGATATTCAAATGGTTGGATATGTCGACATCACCACATCCACATCCGTACACCATTAGGTGGCTCCACCAAGGGATCGATCTCTGTGTCAGCCAATAGTGTCTCCTGGCCTATGACATCAAGCCCTTAAAAGATGAGGTATTGTGTGATGTCACCCCCCTTGAATTTTGTGATGTTCTTTTGGGCCAACCTTATTTATGGAAAGTTTATGTTGTATATGACTCTAGGCCTCGTAGTGTTATTATAACTTTTGAAAAGAGATTATACAAGATACCAGAGGTAGTCCCAACTACTTCCATTTCCTTGATCTCTGCCAAGAAATGAAGGAAGGTAATCTCTCAAACCAGAAAGTTTTTCTTCTTCATGATTTGTGCTTAGAGCGAGTGGAAGGTTGAAGCCACATCCATGTCCTCCACGACAGGTCTCTCCATGTAGTAGAAGCAAGTGGATAAGGTCATGGCATAATACAAAGACATATTCTCCTCACCCATTGGGGTACCTCTGCACTGTTAGTTCAAGCACTCAATCGATCTGACCCCCGGCACACCGTGACCAAATGGGTCAGTCTATCGCCACTCTCTATCATAAAATGAGGAAATGGAGTGCCAGATCCAAGAGTTGATCGAAAAGGGGCACACCTACCCAAGCTCATCACCTTGTGCAAGCCCAACCATGCTTGTACAGAAGAAAGATGGGTCCTAGAAACTTTGCATTGATTATCGGTCCCTAAATAAAATAACATTCAGGAATCTGTACCCAATTCCCCAAATTGATGATCTCATTGACTAGCTCGAGGGGGGAAAATAATTCAGTAAGATTGATCTGAAGTTCGGCTACCACTAGGTTCCAATAGAGCAGACCGATGTATGAAGGATTTCCTCCAAGTCCAAAGAATACCTTTTTGAATGGTTGGTCATGCCCTTTGGCTTGACAAATACCCCAACAACTTTTTTGAGGATGATGGATGATATCTTGTGGCCTTTCACCAATTATTTTGTGGTAATGTATTTGGATGACATCCTCATCTTCAATAAGAATTGGGTAGAACACTTGCAGCACATTCAACAAGTTATGCACATTCTGCGACAGCACAAGCTATATGCAAATTTGGAAAAATGATCCTTTAACATGGACAAGGTCGAGTACCTAGGCTACATTGTTGATGAGCATGGGGTGCATGTTGATCCAACCAAAATCTAGGTCATCCATGATTTCCCAACCTCGACCACATGCACTGAGCTCTAGAGCTTCTTAGGCCTTGCAAATTTCTATCAAATATTCATGTTGGGACAGTCATCCAAATTGATCATAAGCCTCTATAGTTCATGCAGATACAAAGCAAATTGCAGAATGACCGCCATCAAAAGTGGTCCACATACTTGCATCAATTCCATCTCAACATCAAGTATAAGATAGGGACCACCAACCACGTCGTTGATTGCCTCATCCAACTTGCAGTTGTCGCATTAACCATAATTCTACACTCCTACGAACATGAGACCTATGGATGGCCCCAACTCTATGAGAGAGATCTTGACTTCGCCACTACCTACCAGATGTTGGGCACAAACAAAGCTCTCATTGATTTTCATCTACAGGACGAGTTATTGTCCCATCTGGGCCATCTATGTGTTCCATCAAGCGAGCATGAGAAGCTGATTTGGGAAGATCACTACAATTGGGTGGCAGGACAATTCAGCGTAGAGAATACAGTGGAAATGTTGTAGCAACATTTCTATTGACCAAAGATCCGACATGATGTCAACAAGTATATCAGATCCTACACAACTTGTGTCATTTATAAATCGGCCATTAATAAACAAGGCATGTACACCCCTCTTCCTACTCCTGACAGGCCCTAGGAATCCATCGCAATGGACTACATGTCAAAACTTTCTTCAACCTAGAATGGAAATGACTATGTTTTCGTGGTTGTTGATCGATTTTCCAAGATGGCGATTTTGGTTGCCTACAAGAAGAGCATCACAACAAAGGCCACTGTCAAGCTCTTCTTCAAACAAGTGTGGGCACATTTTAGGATACCACAAACCATCATATCCGATCAATATATTTGGTTCCTCAGCACATTCTGATTGATTCTATGGTCACAGTTGGACACCAAGCTCATCAAATCCATGGCCTTCTACCCCCAAACGGATGGCCAAACCGAGGTCGTCAACAGGATGATCATGCATATTTTTCAAATGTGTTATCCCAAGCATATGTGCACGTGGGATGAGAGTCTTACCTATGTTCAAAACAATTACAATGGATCCATACATAAATCAACCGACCACAACCATTTTCAAGTGGGATCGGGATTTCAAACATTGGGTCCCATTGATGTTTCACTACCACTTACGACCACACATGCACAATCATCCCATTCGCAAACTGAAGCTGAAAAATCCACCTGGTTCATTGAACTAATCTAGCACATCCACCAAAAGTTCCATGATATTTTTTATAAGTCCAATGCCAAGTACAAGAAACGCCATGATCAACATCAGACGCCACACAAGTTTAAGGTGGGAGATAAAGTTTGGTTGCACTTGCAGAAATATCACCTTACAATACCCCATCGAAATCTTCTTCGACTCCTGTATGTACCTTATACCATTACCAAGGTTGTGAGTGGAAATTCTTTTGAGCTCAACATCATGCTCCCCCACCCCATCCTTGTCTTGCACCCATTGTTTAATGTGGACCTCCTTCGGTCATACTTTCCACCATTATCGAACACCTTAGAGCTAGAAAAATAATTGACACCGATAGATCTCAACCCTTGTTGAGTGGAACATGAATCCACTGATCATAATGTGGACACATAGGTCAAGGGCACTCGTGAGAAAAAGTTTCAAATTTATCATTTTTTTCAAAGAAGGGAAGCACCTGCACCAAGGCAAGTGGCTCACTTGGGGGAAAATTCAACAAAAATTTTCTCATCTGATGGGGGAACTCAACGCAATGGAGACCATTGCTTCCTAAGGAGGGAGGATTGATCCAAGTGGATATCGGTGGCCACCCACCTCTTCCAGCTAGCTCACATACATATTTCATCATGGCAATTTCATTTTCCATTTTGGACGTTGTTTTCTAGGTTTTCGGGTCTTAAACTTCTGGGGCCATTTTGAGGCCCTAAACAAAGTTTTTTGGGCCCACCATACTCACATTGTTTTGTTAGTCAAAGTGTGACAATAAAATCCGTATTCCTCAGATAGACCTTTCCAATGGGATATCATGTTCCTAAAACAAAGATCGTATGCAAAAGTTACGACCCCGAGAAAATGATGGACCAACTTACCCCAACGGGGACCAAATGATTTTTTGCACTTCATCTCTCGGGGTTAGGTTTTTGGATGTCTAGGGTTTTGGCATTCATGTTTGATGTAAAATTACTTTGGAGCCTCATTGTACTCATCTTCTTACAAATGAGCGTAGTCATCACATCGTTTCTCAGAGATAAGTTGCCACCATTCGAGCAAGATTGTTTCAGTGTGCATTTTACAGTTTCAACATATTTCTTATTTAATATAAGTCAAGGTTTACTGTATCTCTATTATTATTCATTGCGTCTTTGTGTTAATATTATAGATCTATGTTTTCATTTTGTTCCACTCATAAATCTAGATCATTTGTATCATAGTGGGCTGTTCCTTGTCGTTTTTTAGTGCATGTCCCCCACAAGGTCAGGGTATAGAGAGTTGGGTATCGATCTTGTTTCTCTTGAGGAAAATTTCTATCACATGCCCAATAAACCTTCCATGGAAGGAGAAAAAAAAGATGACGGGACAGGAGATCCTTTCAAAATGTTGCTAGAGGAAGCCCTCAAGCGATAGAGGAACGATATGATGGACAAATTTGTACAAATCATTCGACGACTTTTGACAAGAGACACATCTACCTCAAACGGAGATGCCACCCCCTTCAAGGTATAGATCAATTTTGATATTCCTATATTCGAAGGTCAAATAGATGCAAATTTTGTCAATAAATGGTTAAACCTTCTATAAGGGTATTTTTTTGTGCACAACTTTTTCTAGAGATAAAAGATTACATTTGCACTCCTCAAGGCCATCCCCCATGTCAAATATTAGTGGGAGACTTTCTGTGAGAAAAAGGAAATAGAGGGATCTAAATTATTTGTAGTTGCACCCACTTGGGGTTCCTGCAAGGATGTTATTATGGAACAATACTACCCTGTTGGAAGTTATGACGACTTATAGACAAGATGGACCACACTACTGTAGGAAAGGGACCAAACAATGCCTGAGTTCACCAATGTATTCCATACCTTGCGCACCAAGTTGGGTATCAAATACTCTGAGTGACATATGGTGCTCAAGTACCACAACATTCTGCATAGATACATCCAGATAGAAATGGAGTTTCTGGACATTTCGTCCTTAGGCATGGCCTATCGATATGTTGTCAAAATCAAGTAGAATCTTAGACACAAGACGCAACAGTTTGGGTTTGCAAACCCCTCACAGTAGAATTAGGGTAAAGGCGGCTCCAAGCCATAGAACAAAGGAAATATCAAGGATGGGTAGCCTCAAGAAAACCTGTCCAAACAACAAAAAAATAAGGACAATGAGAAGACAAAGAAAGACACTAGGAAATGGTGCAAGTTCCATAAGATCCACTGGAATAACATCGTTGAATGTTTCTCAAAGAAGTCATTGGTAGAAGAAGTGAAAGCCTCTAAATCATATGTGGGCTCCAACTCAGAGTCCAAAACAGAAAAAGGGATATGGATCATTGATGCACAACCTAGTGCCACCATTTCTACCACCACCAAGGTCCATCCCGACGAACCTAATGAACCATAGGAAGGTGAGCACATGTTTCATTCACAAATTTGGGTTAAGGGCACTCCATCGCACTTCATCTTTGATAGCGACAGCCAAAAGAACCACATATCAGTAGAGTTCGTCAAGCGGTTGGCTCTACCGACATCACCACACTCGTAGTCGTACACCATCGGGTGGCTATGCCAAGGAAGCGATCTCCACGTCAGCCAACAGTGTTACCTGAATTATGGAATCAAGCCCTTCAAAGATGAGGTATTGTGTGATGTCACCCCATTTAAGTTTGTGATGTTCTTTTGGGCCAACCTTATTTGTAGAAATGTCATGTTATATATGAGTTTAGGACTCGTAGTGTTATTATTACTTTGGACAATATATTATACGGGATACCAGAGGTAGTCCCATCTATCGCCATTTCCTTGATCTCTTCCAAGCAATGAATGAAGGTCATCTCTCAGACCAGTTAGTTTGTCTTCTTCGTGATTCGTGCTTAGAGTGAGAGAGCGAAAGGTCTCTCCATGATGCATACCCCCCTTCTCTCCCAACAGCTGCACAACCTCCTGGTATAGGATCGATCAAGAAATTGAGTCTGATTGACTCTCTGGGTCTCTGCTAGACCCCAAACCCACTTACATAGGTCCTTTCTCCAAAGACACAGGTCGTATGAGACCCGCGGGCCCTCTCCTGAGCGTTTTTCAGACCTCAATGCCAAACAGGCGCTAGCTCTCCTCTGGCTAAGCCCTTTCCTTCACGTCACCATGCCTAAGACCACTCGCCTGATCAAAAGGCACATCACGTCTTCGTGTATATGTTCTTCGCATGTGAGTCACCCTGACTCTCCCAACCTCAAAAACCTCGAAATGTCGATACTTCGGAGCACCAAATCAAAGGTTCACAATCCCCATGATCCAACGGTCCTGGTCTCTTTTTCGCCTATCGGGACTTTGTATTTCATGAAGTTGGAGGACCGCTCACCTCCCTTCTCCCAATATCCGAACTCTCGATATATCCCTGGGAAATTAACGGTCCATAATTCTCCTTGATCTGACAGCTTAGATCAAATCTCGATTTCACGATTCATGAGTTCTTACAACTCTGGCTTTGACTTCTTTGAGTCACTAGTCAGCGAAATGCTAATTTCTCGCCACATGTCCTCCGTGATGGACGGTTCTGATGATTTCAGAATTTCACAACCTCACTCGTGCCGTGTACTTTGAAAGATTATCGTTAGTTCACTTTACCTTGATCCGGTGGCTATGATTCTTCTACACTCAGACTGAATGGTTGAGATATTTCCTCTTTTTCTCTTTCTCCTCGTTGTCTGGACACTGATCGAACAGTCTAGATCTTTCCCCTTGGGCTTGCGTTTTCTTCAGACTTAGAAGTTTTTCGAAGGATTCAACGTTCTCGACCTTTGTCCTTCCTATGAGTTCGTTTTCGTGATCTCGTTAACACTTATGAAAAACATTATTCCTCCTGAGCTTGGTCTCGTGAAGACCTCGTTTTCCCATGCACTCCTTGTGTTTCAGGGATTTCAATAAATCAAACCTGAAGTATTTCTCAAAGAGAAAATCTTCTTGCCATCCTGGCGTTCTCCTTTCCTGGTTCTTCAACTTCTGCAAAGTCCCCTTGACACTTAGTCGAATCTCGGATCGTGCACTCCTTGCACCAGATCTTTACACAAGGTTCAAACTCTTATGGATGACTGTGCACACCTTGCACTAGTCTCTTTGCACTCCTTGCAAATGGAAAGTTGTGTGCTATCTCTTCTGAGCTTTGGAACCAAAACAAATTCCTTCAACGCACTCCTTGCATTCTGTGTGCACACCTTGCACCACTCGACAGAAGAGAAACAATTGAAACTTATCCTAACATTCGCAGTCCCATCTATTCATGACGAAATTCATTCATTCATTCCTGAAAACAAAATAACATAGAATTGCAAAACAATGTCCACTATATACATTGGGTAAATTTTCCTCTATTATATTCATAAGCGAAAATGGTTACAACTGTAAATGAACAACAAAAATTGAAAACTCTAAAATCTCCTCCTAACTTGTAGTTCTCTAATTTGCAGCTATCTACCCTGCAGCCAGCCTCATTTGGGAGTACAAAACCTCTATTTATCTCAGAGGGCTCTTAGGGTTTCCCCCGGTTACTTGTCTACATTACAACCTATCCTATAGATATTTTACTGCAGTTTCATTCCATATTCAGAGTGGAAACTCCCACTTCGCTCATGATTGATCAAGTGTGCCTCGAAGATTTTTTTGACGCTAAGTTAAAGAGGATTTCAAAATATCGACTAAAACTACCGGTGTTGCGGTCTCCTACAGATTCCCAAACGCTGATATGTATGGCTCTGCGTGCTTGATAGTGATGCTCCTGCATCATACTTCCCTTGACAAAAATTCATGGACTCCTGTCCATGAGCTCTTGCACCGACTTTCCATGCTTCTGTATAGCAGCTTCATTTTCCCAACTAACATCTTCTATTAGGTGTCCCTTCCACTTGACCAGATATTCAAAAAGGTCTTCCTCCTGGTCTTTTTGCCAATCTTTGATCAACAATCTTCTCCATCTGTGGTTTTACTGCTATAGGCATTTGTTTCTCCCATTGGACCTTCTCTTGATCTTATGATCCCTCGGTGTCATCTTCCCTATAAGGATACAGGTCTAAAACATTGAATATGGGCGATATGCCCACATCATCCGACATCTCAATCTCATAGTAGTTTGCATCAAACTTCCTCAAGATTTTACATGGGCCTATCTTCTTCATTTTTAACTTGTTATATGTTCCTCTAGGGAACCATTCTTTCCTGAGATGTGCCAGAACCTAATCTCTTACTTCAAATTGAAGTTCGTTGTGATGTTGACCAGCTTTGCACTTGTACTCCTGGTTAGAACTCTGCAAATGTCCTATGATCTGGCTATGGAGCTTCTGCATTTCTGCAACAAAATCTGTTGCTCATGTTCTCTTGATCTCACTTTGTTCCAAGTCTCTCAACTCAGATACTACCCTGGGTTGAATTCCATACAATATTTGGAATGGGATATTTCCAGTGCTCCTGTTTGGTGAGTCATTATATGCAAATTATGTTTGTGGTAGAATCTGATCCCACTGATTATGGTGTTCAGTAACCAGACTCCTCAACAAGTTTCCCAAACTTTTGTTTACCACCTTAGTATGTCTATATGTCTGAGGGTGATAGGCTGAGTTGAAGGAAAAATATGTCCCCAACTTCTTCCACAGTGTTCTCCAAAAGTGACCAACAAATTTTATGTCTCTGTCCGAGACAATGCTTCTGGGTAGGCCATGAAGTCTTACAACTTCCTTGAAAAAAATATTTGCAACATGTGTTGCATCACTAGTCTTCCGGCATGGGATAAAGTGTGCCATCCTTGAAAATCTATCCACCACCACAAATATGGAATCAAATCCTCTTTGTGTCATTGGCAATCCCAACATGAAATCCATGCTTATTGCATCCCAAGGCCTCTATGGTATTGGCAATGGTTGATACAATCTAGTGTTTTGTCTTTTCCCTTTTGCATGTTGGCATATTCTACATCTGATCACAAACTTTATCACTTATGTTCTCATACCTTGCCAATTGTATGAACTTCTCAAATGTGCAAACATTTTATCATGGCCGAAATGTCCAGCCAATCCTCCACTATGCTTTTCCTTCAAAAGGTTATCCCTCATCGAGCATTTTTGTATGCACAACTGATTTCCCTTGAACAACAATCCATCTTGAATCATGTACTTTGTCCACTGGATTTTGTCTCTCAGCATAGGATTTTCACATGCTTCATATGCTTCCTTGAAATCTGTATCATCACAATACATGTCTTTAAGGTGTTCAAACCCTAAGGTCTTCACCTGAAATTCCTGTAGAATCAAGCATCTCCTGCTTAATGCATCAACAACTTTGTTAGCCTTCCCAACAATATTTTTTATGACAAAAGTAAAATTTTGCATAAACTCAACCCATTTTGCATGCCTCTGATTCAATTTTTCCTGCCTAGTTATGAATTGTAAAGCCTGGTTATTTCTATAAAAGACAAATTCTTGTGGGACAAGGTAATGTCTCCACTTCTTCAAGGCTTGAATTATGGCATAAAACTCCTTATCATACATGGAGTATTTTCTCTTGGTCTCATTCAGCTTCTCACTGAAATAGGAAAATGGTCTATTATCCTGGTTCAAAACTGCTCCAATTGCAACTCCACTTGCATCACATTTCACCTGAAATGTCTTTTCAAAATTTAGCAAGACCAGAATTGGTCGTTCTGTTATTTTCTCCTTCAGTATATTGAAGCTCCTCTCGGCTTCCTCTATCAATTTAAAAGACTTGTGCTTCTTATTAACTATATCCATCGTTGACACACAAATTCCACTAAAGTCTTTGATGAACTTCCTATAGAAGCTTGCTAATCCATGAAAGCTTCTTACTTCAAACATGCTCCTTGGTGATGACCATTATTTGATTTCTTTCACCTTCTTAGGATCCATCTTTAGTTCATTTGAAGAGACAACAAAACCAAAGTAAATATGTTTTGTCTTCATAAAAGAGGACTTCCTCATATTTATCAACAACTTCATCTGGTTTAGCCTCCTCATCACTAATGGCAGGTGCCTCGAATGCTCCTCCTTAGTCCTGCTAAAGATCAGTATATCATCCAGATATACAACCACAAACTTTCCAATGAAATCTTTCAGTGTTTCATTTATCAGCCTCATAAAAGTACTCGAAGTGTTGGTTAAGACAAATGGCATAACAAGACACTCATACAAACCTTTGTTTGTTTTAAAGGTTGTCTTCCACTCATCACCTTCTCTCATTCTAATACGGTGATATCCACTTTTCAAATCTATCTTAGAAAAGAAATTGTATCCACTTAAACAGTCCATTAAATCATCCATTCTTGGTAAAGGAAATCTATACCTCATGGTGATCTTGTTAATGGCTCTTGAGTTTGTACACATTCTCCATCCTCCATATTTCTTTGGACTCAACACAGTTGGTATTGCACATGGACTCAAGCTCTCTCTGACCAAACCCTTGTCTAATAGTTCCTGGACTTGGTTCTTCACCTTCTCATTCTCTTGAGGTGTCAATCTGTATGCTGCTTTGTTTGGCAAACTTTCTCCTGGTATCAAGTCAATATGGTGGCTGATACTTTTGATGGGTGGCAATAAGTTAGGTAGCTCATCCACCACTATGTTAGCAAAATTATCCAACAATTCCTAAACTTCTTCAAGAAAATCATCCATCGAAGTACTTGTAAGGATAACTCTGGGTTTCCTCACTACAAAAAACTGCATCTCTCGTTCTTCCTTGACTTCTTTTAGGATTTCCTTCCCACTCATGAGAAGTATGCTTGTGTTGGCTTCCTCTTTCGCTTTCTTCTCCTCTATTGGAAACAACATGTGTGTTCTACCATTATTCTCTAAGGTGTATGTATTATTCCTCCCATCATGAATGTTGTTCCTGTCAAACTACCATGGTATTCCCAACAAAATATGGCATACATCCATGGGAATTACATCACACAGAATTTCATCTCTATATCCTCCTATCTTAAATTCAACCAAGCATTGTTTAGTAACCATTACCTGGTGTCCTTTCTGCAACCATGAGACTTTGTATGGATTCGGATGTGTGGTTCTATCCGGCTCCAATTTCTCCACCATCTATGTGGATGCTAAGTTATCAGTGCTCCCACTGTCAATTATCACCTTGCATACTCTGTCTTTAGTATTGCAAGTTGTTTTGAAGAGACTGTTCCTCTGCACTAGCTTTTCAACTTCTGCCTCTGGTTTTAATAGAACCTTCCTCAACATCAGGGATCTTCCATGCTCTGCTCCTTCTGCTTCAACATCTCTTCTATGTGCTTCTGAAATGTGAGCTTCACCTCCTCCTTCTTTATTTTTCTATGGGAACTCCCAAGACATGTGCCCTGTCTTTCTGCAAGCATAACATCTTACTTCTCCTCCTCCTCTTCTTCCTCTTCCTCTAGAAGAATTTATTCCACCACCCTGTCTTTCTCGGGAATTCTCTCCTCTGTCTGAGTGACTGTGTGGTTTTTCAGCCTCGTCCTTAGACTTATGTTCCTTGTCATGGGTAACTCCCTTACCTCTGGTTGGGACTAGGATTTTACCTCTTCCTCGTTAGCTTTTCTTTCTGGCTAACTTCTCCTCTGCATTCAACACAAACTGATAATAATCCTCCACTATCTTTACCGACATCATGTTGAGCTCATCCTGGATTTCATATCTCAATTCATTCATATATCTTGCGAATTTTTCTTCATCTCTCTCCCTTTGTTTAGCTATGATGTTCAGCCTATAAAAATCCTCTATATACTCCTTAACGGTCATCCCTTTCTGTCTTAGTTTCTGCATTTTCCTAAACAGATTGATCTGATAATCCTTGGGCATGAACTTAGCCTTCAACTTGGCTACCATTTAGTCCCAACTCTTTATCTTTTGTTTCCCTTTTCTCCTCCTTTCATCCTGCAATTCATCCCACCACAGTGTTCCATGTCTTTTGAGCCTGATGATAACTTGTTTCACCTTTCTCTCTTCATCGACATCTTCATAATCGAAATGTTTGTCCATGGATCTTATCCAATATAGCAGCTCCTCAACATATTAATTGCCTTCATACATTGGGACCTCTATCTTGGCTCTTCCTCCCAATCTAACAACTGCTCTCAGCAATCATTCTTCAACAACATCCTCTTCTGCAGCTTCTTCGACTTATATTGCTTCACTCTCTGCATCGTTGATATCTCTAGTATCAAGTGCTCATCGATGCACTTCCTCCATCACCTCTAATATTGCATAAATTTCTTGCATTTCCCTTTCTATAACTCGATTGGCTAAAGGTTCTTTCACTCGTCTCCTTGGTGGGATTGTGTTGATTTTTTGTCACACACATATTACAACTTCGATTTCTTCTGTATCCTCTCCTTTGCCTGTTGTCTGCAAGAAAACTTCAGCTCTGATACCACTTGCAGACCCCCCTTCTCTCCTAAGGACTGCGTGACCTCCTGATCTAGGATCGAACAAGAAAATGAGTCTGATTGACTCTCTAGGTCTCTGCTAGACCCCAAACCAACTTACACAGGTCCTTTCTCCAAAGACGCAAGTCGTATGAGACCCACGGGCCCTCTCCTGAGCGTTGTTCAAACCTCAATGCCAAATGGGTGCTAGATCTCCTCTGGCTAAACCCTTTCCTTCACATGACCATGGATAAGACCACTCACCTGATCAAAAGGTGCATCGTGAGTTCGCCTATCGGTTCTTTGCATGTGAGTCACCCCGACTCTCCTGACCTCCGAAACTCCAAAATTTTGATATTTCGGAGCACCAAATCAAGGGTTCAGAATCCCCGTCATCAAACAGTATTGATCTCCTTTTCACCTATTTGAACTTCGTGTTTCATGAAGTTGGAGGACCTCTCACCTCCCTTCTCCTGATATCCGAACTCTCAATATCTCCTTGGGCAACTAATGGTCCAGATTTCTCCTTGATCCGACGGTTCAGATCAAATCACGATTTCGAGATTCACAAGTTCTTACAACTCTACCTTTGACTTCTTTGAGTCACTAGTTAGTGAAATGTCGATTTCTTGCCACATGTCCTCCTCGATGGACGGTTCTGATGATTTCTAAATTTTACAACCCCGCTCCTCCCATGTACTTTCAAAGATTATCATTATTTCACTTTACCTTGATCGGGCGGCTACAATTCTTCTACACTTAGACTGAATGACTGAGATCTTTCCTCCTACGTGCTTGATCCTCACTGTCTGAATGTTGATTGGACGATCTGGATCTTTCCCCTTGGGCTTGTGTTTTCTTTAGACTTAGAAGATTTTCGAAGGATTCAAAAGTCTTGACCTATATCCTTACTGCAAGTCCATTTCTTGGATCTCATTAACACTTATGAAAAGATTTATTCCTCCTGAGCTTGGTCTCATGAAGACTTTGATTTCCCACGCAATCCTTGCGTTTAAGGGATTTCGATAACTTAGACCCCAAGGATTTCTTAGAGAGAAACTCCTCTCACCCTCCTGGCATTCTCCTTTCCTGGTTCTTCGACTTCTACAAAGTCCCTTCGACACTTAGTCGAATCTCTGATCGTGCACTCATTGCACCATATCTTTACACAAGGTTCAAACTCTTGCGAACGACTATGAACACCTTGCACCGGTCTCTTTGCACTCCTTGCAAAGAGAAAGTTTTGTGCTATCTCTTCTAAGCTTCGGAACCGAAACAGATTTCGTTAACGCACTCCTTGTGTTCTGTGTGCACACCTTGCACCACTCGACAGAAGAGAAACAATTGAAACTTATCCTAACATCCATAGTCCCATCTATTCATGACAAAATTCAGTCATTCATTCCCGAAAACAAAATAACACAGAATTGTAAAACAATGTCCACACCATACATTGGGTCAATTTTCCTCTATTATTACTTTGGACAAGATATTATACAGGATACCAAAGGTAGTCCCATATATCACCATTTCCTTGATCTCTTCCAAGCAATGAATGAAGGTCATCTCTCAGACCAGTTAGTTTGTCTTCTTCATGATTTGTGCTTAGAGCGAGTGAGCGAAAGGTCTCTCCATGATGCATACCTCCCTTCTCTCCTAATGGCTGTGTGACCTCCCGGTTTAGGATCGATCAAGAAACTGAGTCTAATTGACTCTTTGGGTCTCTACTAGACCCCAAACCCACTTACATAGGTCCTTTCTCCAAAGACACAGGTTGTATGAGACCCACGGGCCCTCTCCTGAGCGTTGTTCAAACCTCAACGCCAAATGAACTCTATCTCTCCTCTGGCAAAGACCTTTCCTTCATGTGACCACTGTTGAGACCACTTGACTGATCAAAAGGCACATCACAACTTCGCGTATCTAATCTTCGCATGTGAGTCACCTCGACTATCCCAACCTCCGAAACCCCAAAATGTTGATATTTCAGAGCACCAAATCAATGGTTCACAATCCCCGTGATCCAACGGTCCTGGTCTCCTTTTCACCTATCGGGACTTTGCATTTCTCAAAGTTGGAGGACCTCTCACCTCCCTTCTCCCGATATCCGAACTCCCGATATCTCCCTAGGCAACTAACGGTCCATAATTCTCCTTGATCTGACAACTCAGATCAAATCGCAATTTCGCGATTCGCGAGTTCTTACAACTCTGCCTTTGACTTATTTGAGTCACTAGTCAGCAAAACGTTGATCTCTCACCACATGTCCTCCTTGATGGGCGGTTCCGACGATTTCGAAATTTCACAACCTCGCTCGTGCCGTGTACTTTCAAATATTATCGTTAGTGCACTTTACCTTGATCGGGTGGCTACGATTCTTCTACACTCAAACCAAATGGTTTAGATCTTTCCTCATTTGCACTTTCTCCTCGTTGTCTAGACGCTGATCAGAAAGTCTAGATATTTCCCCTTGGGCTTGTGTTTTCTTCAGACTTAGAAGATTTTCAAAGGATTCAAAGGTCTCGACCTCTGTCCTTCCTGTGAGTTCGTTTCTTGGATCTCGTTAACACTTATGAAAAGTGTTATTCCTCTTGAGCTTGGTCTCGTGAAGACCTCGATTTCCCACGCACTCCTTTCATTTCATGGATTTCGATAACTCAGACTCAAAGGATTTCTCGAGGAGAAAATCTTCTCACCCTCCTGGCGTTCTCCTTTCCTAGTTCTTTGACTTATGCAAAGTCCTCTCGACACCTAGTCGAATCTCGGATCGTGCACTCCTTGCACCAAATCTTTACGCAAGGTTCAAACTCTTTCAGACGACTGTCCACACCTTGCAACGATCTCTTTGCACTCCTTGCAAAGGGACAGTTTTGTGCTATCTCTTCTAAGATTTGGAACCGAAACAGATTTTGTCAATGTACTCCTTATATTCTGTGTGCACACCTTACACCACTCAATAGAAGACAAACAATTGAAACTTATCCTAACATTCACAGTGCCATCTATTCATGACGACATTTAGTCATTCATTCATGAAAACAAAATAACATAGAATTGCAAAACAATGTCCACACCATACATTGGGTCAATTTTCCTTTGTTATATTCATAAGTGAAAATGGTTACAACTGTAAATGAACAACAAAAATTGAAAACTCTGAAATCTCCTACTAACTTGTAGTTCTCTAATTTGCAGCTATCTACCCTGCAACCATCCTCATTTGGGCGTAAAAAACCTCTATTTATCTCAGAGGGCTCTTAGGGTTTCCCATGGGTACTTGTCTACATTACAACCTATCCTACGACTATTTTAGTGTAGTCGCATTCGAGAGCTGGAGTGGAAACTCCCACTTCGCTCGCGATCACTCAAGCATGCCTCGAAGATTTTTCCAGTGCTGAGTTAAAGAAGATTTCAAAATATCGGCTGAAACTGCCAGCATTGAGGTCTCGTATAGATTCCCTGACACTGATAGGTCTGGATCTGCATTCTTGACAGCGATGTTCCTGCATCACTCCACGCAACACAAGCAATTGGATAAGGCCATGCAGAATACAAAGACATCTTCTCCTCACCCACTAAGGTACCTCTACATTGTCAAGTCAAGCACTCAATCGATCTGACCCCTGGTGCACAACTACTGAATGACCAGTCTATCACCACTCTCTATCAGAAAATGAGGAAATATAGTGACAGAACCAAGAGTTAATCGAAAAGGGACACATCCACCCAATATTATCACCTTGTGGAGGACCAATCATGCTTGTACAGAAGAAAGACAGGTCTTGGAGACTCTACATTGATTACCAGACCCTAAATCAAATCCCAGTCAGGAACTGATACCAAATTCCCCAAATTGACGATCTCTTTTACTAGCTCAAGGGGGCCAAATACTTCAGTAAGATCGATCTAAAGTCTGGCTACCACCAGGTTCCAATAGAGAAGACTGATGTATGGAAGACTACCTTCAAGTTCAAATAAGGTCTTTTTGAATGGTTGGTCATACCATTTGGCTTGAAAAATGCCCCAAAACATTTCATGAGGATGATGGACGATATCTTATGCACTTTCACCAATTCTTTTGTGGTAGTGTATTTGGATGAAATCTTCATCTTCAACAATAATTCAATGAAATACTTGCAGCACATTCAACAAGTTCGGCACACTCTGCGACAACACAAGCTATATGCAAATTTGGAAAAATGCTCTTTCAGCATGAAAAGGCTCAAGGTCTTGGTGATCAAAATGCATCTCGTTGACAACTCTTATCAAGTTGTATGGGCTAATGGATCTGGTGAAAGAACAATGAAAAGGTAAGGGTTTTGACGTGTTTTTAAAAGTAGGCTTTATACTAGTAAAAGTTCACAATCCTCATGAATATGTAG
>ML779051.1:797289-823837 GCA_009831015.1 Picea engelmannii
AAAAGTTTTGGTGGAGGGTTTTTCTTGTGTTAGTATTGGTAACATGCACCGATGTGTGTTTATGTGCTCATCAATATGTACCAACATCATCAACTATACACCTCATGTATGTTCCAACTCATCAACTACTTGTCTCAACCATGTACTCAACATGTACCTCAACCAAAAGCCCTCATAAATTTCATCATCCAAATCTAATTTGTAGCTCTGTAATAGACCTGGTGTATATGATCACATTCCTGCAAATCTTCCTTAACTTTAACAACAAGAGACTAGCATTTTCATCAAACTTTTCTTTAGTTTCACATACCTAGTTTTGGATTAGTCAACAACCCTAACTTGAAGTAATCATAACTTTGAACATGTAATGTATAAAGATCTGAAATTGATACATAATGTTCTTCAATGTGTTTTATGCAATTCCTCCAGGTGTCACTACTTGGAACCTCTCATAAAAGGAGTTATAGCAAAAATGGCATACCTTGTTGAATTTCGACTTATTCTAGAGAGCTACCTTGTAGAGCGTGCTTTGCACGAAATATTCGTTGAATTGATCTGAAACTATTACACAACATACTAGACACTGTACCCTAACCAACACATTTGGTCTCACTGAATTTGAATATGTTAGGAAGACATTATGACGTTTTTACCCGAAACACCTGTTTTTGACTAGTTTCAGGACTAGCCACAAACCGTATTTTCCACGGAGTGTAACTCCCAAAATACAACGACCCACACGCTGAATTGTTTACCAAAGCTACTTGGGTATGTTTTCTCAATGGCATAGCAATTTCACGATCTGAAACATTATAGAAATTTTTTTATAACGGAAATGGTGAGATGACCTGTAAATAACATACCTTAGAAAGCACCATCAAAAGAATTTGTCATTCCTTGCATTTCGGCCTTTTTTTATTCACCTTCCCTCAGAAATTCAGCTTAGATATCCTTGGTTACCTCAGATACCTATAGATATTCAATATGCTCAAGTGTGATTAAAATGAGAGACTCTTGCCTCTTATTATACTCTCCAAGTAGCTTCCTTAAAAACATCTTCTAGGTCACTTGGCCCATTTTCCTTATTTTAGGGGTAACCCACTTTTAATTTCTCGATTAAATTTATTATTGAAATAATTTATTTTGTATTCACTTTGAATTATAATACACTCATCACTTCACTTTATTATTTATCTTTTAAAATCTCTTAAACCACTTTGACTACTTTGACCTTTTGGGGCTTCTAGATGACATATGAGGGTCCTCCAATTTCGTAAGGCCATAACTCTCAAACCGTGAGGAGATATGTGACATTCCACATACCACCAGAAATGAAATGACATATACTATCCATCTAGAATAGTATTACCTTCAAATATAGCTAAAAACATACCGTTATCCATAAAAAAAACTTGGGTCCATTACCCATACCTGGGTTCTCCAACTTCACATGGTCATAACTCTCTAACTGTGGGGAGTTATGTGACGTTCTACATACCACCAGAAATGGCATGACAAACACTATCCATCTAGGATAGTTTCCCTGACAAATTCACTATCCTTCATCTCATTATTCCACAATTAAGCATGGGTTCTCTTACTCCGCAAAGCGTCTTCCCGTGAGGGCTTTCACCATAAAGGGACCACTTTGGAGTTCATCCATATTTACTTCTTATCAACCACGATATCATTTTTCTTGGAAACTCTTGATATTAACTTGGTTGATCATCCTTGTTACAAGGATATTATCTTTTGCATCAGAATTTCCCAAGTCTTTTAGATTCGCATCAGCTTAGAATATTATGCTTGAGAACCCCAAACTACCTCATCCTAGGGAACATCCATTATCGTAGATCTGCTGATGGGCTATTACTAAGATGTGTTGATGATAACATAGCCCAAATTTTTTTAAATGAACTTCATTTATCGGTATATTCTAACCTCCATATTGGTGGCCATTTCGTAGCAAATTATATTTCTTTCATGATCATCAGGGATGGTTATTTTTCTGGTAGGGAACAAATTTCAGCTATGCCTTTACAACCAATTTTTCCTGATTTCCCATTGGCTAAATGGGGATTAGACTTCATTGACCCTATCAACCATCCATATTCTTTTGGCCATATTTTTATCTTGACGAAAACATATTACTTTACCAAGCGTATTGAATCTGTCCCTCTTAAAAACGCATAGGATGAGCAGGTGATCAACTTCTTAGAATCCAATATCTTCACATGATTTGGCCTTCCGCTTGAAATAATTTCAAATAATGGATCAACGTTTATTTCTGCAAGTTTTTCTCGGTTTCTGAGTGAATTTGGAGTCAAGCACTTCACCTCATCCACCTATTACCCTCAGGGAAATGGGAAATCCAATTCAACCAACAAAAACCTGGTCAAGATCCTGAAAAGGATTATTGATGACAAGCCCTATCAATGGCACACTCTTCTCACATACACACTGTGGGTTGATCACACAACCACCAAAAAAATCATTGGACATACCCCTTTCTCACTCGTATATGGTCAGGAAGTTGTGATTCCTTTTGAACTTCAACTTACTTCCATTCGTCTAGCAATGCAGGATAAGGAGCTAAATTCCACTGATATTTCCCAGAGAATGAATGCTCTGTTGGCTTTAGAATAACAAAGAAAACA
The DNA here is from genome assembly GCA_009831015.1 of Picea engelmannii. Lineage (NCBI taxonomy): Eukaryota > Viridiplantae > Streptophyta > Pinopsida > Pinales > Pinaceae > Picea > Picea engelmannii. The sequence goes on from ML779051.1 coordinate 799,947, forward strand.
TGCATTGGAAAATTTGAAAAAAAGGCAACATACAATCAAGAAGTACTTCAATAAGCGTGTCAAATCCATCAAGTTTAAGGTCAATGACAAAGTCTTGCTTTGGGATTCCACACATGCTGATAAAGGCAAGCATTCTAAATTCCAAAAACTATGTCTAGGTCCTTACAAGATCAGTCTAGTAGTTGGAAATAATACTTACATGTTAAAAGACTTTGAAGAGCGGTTATTCTCTTTTACGACAAATGGCTCGCATTTGAAACATTATGTTGAGCCTAGCTAACTATAACATTTTCTGAATCAATGTTTCTTGTAGATACCAATTTAGGTTGTACAGTTGTTTTATTTTTCTGCATTTCATTTTCTTCAGTACTGTTGCTTCACTTTCTAGTCTTTCTTGAGGTTTGATTTTTAATTTGACTGTAACTTTTTTTTTTCTGCTCTTCCTTTGATTTTGCTAAAGTTTTGTTTTAGCCTATTTGAACAAGTCATGTACAACCAAGGTTTTTCCTTTCTTTGCAAACATATGCTTAAGTACTGATAAGTAGCCGAAACAGAAAGAAAGACAATCACTTATGGTCCACAACCTTTTATCGTGCTACATCTATGACCACTTTGCTTAAACTTGAGTGCTAAATCTATTCCCTCTCTCATATTTCCCCTTTCTACCTTCCGCCACCCCAATTTGAAAAAACATACTAGAGAAAAGAGAAAACTTTTTAAGTACATAAACATAAAAAAATTCTCTATCTGCGAAACCAAAACACTGAGTTCAAGCCAATATGACATTGCCTTCCCTATGGAGTTGCCAATGTTGACTCTCAAAATAGTCAAAGAGTCACCTACCTGCAAAGAATTGCAAGGCATACACATTTAAAAAAAAAATATTATATACATATATATTAAGTAAACTATAAGTGGGGACCCCCTATAGTGTCATTCAAATAAATAACCAGGAAGAGCCTCTTTGAATGAAAAGTCACTTAAATTATTTATTGCTGATGGTTGTCTTTGATAATTACGAATCACCTGCATGATGATTATTTTGATATGATCTTGGATTTAAGTAATAACACTAGTGGTTTCAAATGGCATTCAAAATTCCTTTTTGGGCATTTTTTTTTTATTTTAAATGTTGGGCAAAATCATCTCCAAAAAAGGGACGTTTTATGGCTTCCGTTTAGAATGATAAAAGAGTTTTTATTTTATTTTTATGAATGAATCAACATGATATTTACCCACTAGTTGCTTAGTTTTAGACATGCAAGAAAAGGGTGACCTGCATACATATGCACATAGAGAATCACTTATATATATTACAGAGGCTATACATACATGGTCCAATACATATTAGACAAGCTACAAGGATGTGGTAGTGCCGACCTTATTGTTACATTGTGATAGCATAATGATTTATATTTGGAAAAATGTTGAAGGTATTAACACATATGGAATATTATTCACACCGCACACATATCGTATATCGTATCGATATGATCCAACATGTATATTTTATAGACATTGCATGGTATAGTTGACGATATTTATTATGGTGGCTAAGTGTTGGAAGTTCATATTTTAGTGAATGTTGATGTTTCCAACGCGTGGGGGACATCTTGTATGCATATACCATAGGACGAACATTGTTGTTTGACAACGATGGTTAATATGGTAGCTGGTTTCGTTGGTAACATGTCATCCAAAATGCGTTGGCACTTACTTGGCACCTGTTGGTTGCTTAAGGTTTTGACGTGGCTAGTATTGGGTTTAGCTAGTGATTAATGCTAGTTGTAACCCTAGCACGACGTGACGAGCAGTTAATGCACCATATTGTTGTTTGAAGCTACCATTTCAGGTTTTGGCATTCGTTTCATTCGTTAGTGGAAATCGAGCTCTGGTAATCGCAACAACTGCTCGAAGGCAACTTTTAACAGTCACAACACCAAGTACTAGGGTTTTGATTCCCTATCATCTAATGTGATTTTTGCTTAATAATTTATGCTTGGCTCTGTAACTGTATGTTGTGCTTGTCATTCGATGCTTTCATGTTCTGTTTTGAAGAAAAATAATGTTGTTTTTCTCCTATTTTTGGAAAAATGCATGCACAAAAGTTTGAATGTTATGATAGATGTATGATTTCCATAGTTATGGCTGTTGGTTGCCTATTTATCATGTTGGTATGCATTTATATATGGATGATTAAAATGGCAAGGTTTGGTGTTTTGGGTCTTTGGTGTTTTAGTGTTGCAGACCCTGCATTGTTTCTTGAAATATCATGCGAACCTATGCATAACCTTGTTGGTATACCTGCATGCACATTTTGGTCAGGCCAAGTATGAACTAAAACGTTTTGGGTCAAATCCCTCCTATTATTGACATTATTTTGTTCATTGGCAACCACAATCCTGTAAAACCTTGGTCATTTTGATTATAGTCATTGTTTGGGACCGAAAAAAAGAAGGAGACATCGTTGTCTTTGCGTATTATGATTAGATTTGTGACAAATGTCACACCATAGTCTAAGATTGTTTCTTAGTAACCCATTGGGCCTCACAGAGTTGATGGTTGTGCTTTGGTGGTGGTAAAGTTTTGAAACCCCTGTTGTTTCGTGACATCTTTGTCGGGTTCGATTTTGTAACATTTTGGCCATAATAGGGGCAGGATACCATGATATTGATTAAGTAATTTAAACGCATATATTTGTCTATCATCTCCTTGCAAATAAGAGGCTCTATCTAGTTTGAGGTCGGATTGAATGAGAATTGTTATGATTTGATCATTCGAGAGTTGTTTGATAAGCAATGAAATCAATCATTTAAGAGCACAGGTAAAAAAATGTTTGTTTGGATGACTCAAAGGTTTTTTTGATGACTCTGTTGATAGTTTGAGCGCTTTCTACACGAATGTTTCACATTTGATGATTGAGAGTAATATGTAAGGTTTTGACCGAAGATGGAAATTGGTATTAAATAGAATTTAATAAATGGATTTTGATCATTTAAAAAAAGGAAATAATGTTTGGAGTGCGACAGAAATATATTTTGAGAAAAAATCGAGTGATGACAGAACTGTTGTGTGACATTTTGCAACTATGTTTTCGAAATGGATACTTTATGGAATGAGAGATAGACCGATTTTATTGAAAATTATGGTTATATGGCGACTATAATCCTATTTGTTGGAATTGTAAGGATTGAATGATAATGGAGATAATTGTAGTATAATCATGTCCATTGTGTTTTCCCATCATACTTAACATTTTCCATTCATTACAATCCCTTCCACCAACCCAAATACATGTTTCATTCCCATGCTTAGATTATAATTGTAAGAAACATTTCATGGTAGAATTATATAAGTTGAAAAAGGAGTGTTTAGTTGGTTTGATATCTGCTTTGTTTCATATTAAAATATGTTGATGACAACGATGTGATGGAACTAGTCATGATAAATGAACAATCCTTATTGCACTTCTCGATCACAATTACCATTTTCTGCTAATTACAAGCATGATCATGAAATCCCATCAACCCTATAAATCCCTGTTCTAAGTAATTACTAGTTCTAGAATGTGGAATGCATATTGATTGCTTGCACATGTATTGTAATGTATATAGAGCTAGGTCTAAATTATTATTTTTCAAAACTTTAGATGATTTATTAGTCGTGCTCTGGTTCTGATATTTGTGAATGTGTGTTAGAATGAGCTTTTTCCGCAGGGGAAATCATAGCAGGACGAGTAATAACAAGATAGAGGATTGGGTCTCTGAGAAATGAGAAACAAAAGATTAAGTTTCTCTATACATTTTGATGCGTATTCAGAAGAATTTAGTCAATTGTTACAAACATGATTCCTCAAATTGGCTGGCCAACAAGCTTACAGACCTCCGCCTATTCTCGAGAATCTGTTATCACACTAAGTTGCCTTGGGTCTTTAGCCCTTAGTTTAATTTTTATAAGCCTTTAGATTTTTAATTTTGATTTGTTTTCTTGAAGTGTGATTTACTTAGGTTACCTTGAATAAATGAAGGCTTAAGTGATGACTCAATTTTGACCCTCATATAGATTTTTGGCCTAGATTCATTTTCTTGGCTTATGTTTTGACCCACTTCATGACTTGACGCTAAGCCTGACTCATGCCATGACTCACTTGACTTGACATGTCACTCTCCTCACTCATACATTCATATCCTTGCCATGTTGTCCCTTTGTCCTCTTATAATGGTCAAATCAAATTTTTGAAAAAGGAGCATTGCCAACTCACTAGGAGTTTCCATATCACACTCCCTATCCTTTATCCTTTGCCATGATTCATTATCATAGTGATGATGTCATGAATTCCTTGTTTTTATCACCTTGGTTAGTTAAAATATGCCTTCGAGGATTTGATCTTTATGAGCTTGCTAACAGTTTTCAAAGTTTTGAATGTTCAAAACTCGACGCTGCAAAAACTACTAGTTCGGACCAGTTGGAAGTGGCGCTATAGGATCAGATGATGAGGTGGATTTGGAGGCTGATATGCTCATGATACTCTCCTAAAATTTTTCATAACTCCATGTTATCATCGATTTTCTAGGTATCCCATGGTTTCCGTCCTCTGCATATCAATTTCGGGTAGCAATTATCGCTTGGAGTTTTTGTAGCGATCATGTATGCAGAATTTGAGGAGGACCCTTCCCTCATACTTTCTATCATATTTATTTCACATAAAATTGCAGTCACCATCACCTGGTTGTCTGTATTAAGACATCTATTCACCTTTCTCCCGAGTCTTGAGTTCCCAAGCAAACTCTACCTCTAGTATGCACGTTGTGATACCTAAAATCGTTGCTAAAACTACGTTGTCGTTTCCCCTGCTTTCTCTATCATTTGAATTGGAGTGTTTTTCAACCCGGTTTTCAAAGATCATCGCAGTGGATTCCTTCACCATATGATTATTCCTCAGTTTTAAGATTTGTAAACAGTCAAGGGAGGGAAATTTGCAACCATTGTTTTCCAAAGCCAACAAACAATTTGAGTTAGGGGATAATTCTGGGTAAAGACAACCATTGTTCACTATCAATCCCTATTGAAGTCTAACTCTAGTTGTTTTCCTAGACTTCACTGCACCTTAATTTTTGACCTCTCATCCTGATCTATGGTGACACCTTAGAAGAAGAAATATCACAAGGGAGGTACTGTGTTTAGAACTGAGCCTGCAGACATGCATTTATTTGAGGCAAAGCCCATGGTTAGAGACGTTTTTCAAAGGGTGAGCTGCCTTGTTTTCTTCCAAAACATGTAGAGGGGTCATCCTGAGGTGGCAAGGCAATTTGCATCACATTTTTATGGTCTGAATACTAAGGTAGGAGACCTAGAGTTTGAGGTGTCTGAAGCCTCCATTTCAGCAGCCACACAAATTCTTATCACAAGAGAGAAATGGTTTAAATCCATGGCTTTAAATGCAGCCTTCTCCAATGAATTCATTACGCTAGAGTATCAGATTGAAAACCTATCCAAAGGGGTACCAAGAAGTCATCTGGTTGGAGAGTTTGATAAAATGTTGAAGATCATTCAAAGGTACTTCACATGTGAGGGGAGGTTTAATTCACTATACCAGTACCATATAAGGCTTCTGCTTCATTTTACTGGTAAATATGAAATGAACATTCCTTTCTACTTGTTGAGAAGCATAGGGAAAATGTCAAATAGAGTTCAGTCCAAATCAAAGGCTGTGGATACTAGTATTTTTCATTCTGGGTTGATTAGAATGTTGGCTTCAAAAGAACTGAGAAAGAGGAACATCTCATGGGAACAATTCATTATTTCTACTTACATGAAGTTGGACATAGCAACCACTCCTTAGTCAAATATACCAAGTGCTTTTCCATCCACTAGTACTTCTCTAATAGGAGACAACAAGAAAAGAAAGAATAGGGCCCCTACCCAAGACCAAGAGGTCATAAAGGAAGTTGAATAAATAGAGAAAGAGGCCTACCATTCTCCTCAGAGAGACCTTTCACCCCCTCATGCACCAAAATTAGAAGAGTTCCCTTCCTCTACTAAAGCCACAACCAAGAAAGGAAGGAAACTACATTTCTCTTCATCTCCTTCAACAACTAGCACAAATGTCAGAAAGCCTTTCACAAGATCATCAACTCTCAAAGAGGTTGTTGAAGTACAAGTCCTACCAAAGGCTTCCATTCTAAATAATAAGAGAGATAAGTGCAAAAGCATCGAGAATCTTGATGAGATGGTAGAGGTAGTCCCTGTGCAACATGAAGATGAAGATAAATCTATAAATAAGTTTGTTGAGGCTGTCAACATCACCACCCCACCTAGCAACCAAACCTTCAAAAGATTGATTAAACAGCTCAGGGAAGCTAGGAAGGAGGTGGTTTGTTTGAAATATGAACCTATATCTAAAATTATTAAGATGAAAGAGCTCATGGATGGTTACATCCACACTCTTTATTTAGCAATATTTGTAGCAAGAATGTCCCAGCCTCTCCATAGGAAGCTCAAGAACCTTTGTAGGAAAAACAAAGACTTTCAGTCCCAGAACATAAAACTAAAAGAAAAGTTGCAACAATTCAACGATGAGATGGCTCAAAGAAATTTCAATGTGTTGGTTGAAGCTGCCATTGAGAAGGAGAAACCAGTAATCAAGAAAAACACACTTATGGTGAAGAAGCTTGTTACTAAAAAATAGAAGCATGTTGATGTGCCAAAAGGAAGTCCTCCTTCCACAAGAAGGACTGTCAGGTTGATGAAGTGATTGGTGAAAGGTGAGCTCCATTTTTGAGAATGGCCCCTTTTTGCAAGGATAAATGATTGAGGAAGTATTACTTTTTGCTACTTGTACAGTCTTTACAGGATTCTAATGCATACAACTCAAGGTTTTTGGTGCTTTTCAAAGAGTTAATCTCTTCAACAGAAATAACATAGACATTCTATAGTTCTATGGTGATACAGAATTGTCTAATTTGCATATACTATCAGTCTGCTACCTATAGCGCTACCTAATCTCCTAAGACTGGTGTAGCGACGGCGCTACAAATTCCACAGGGTGCTACCAAAACAATTAAGCAATGAAATGACAGCGCTGCAAATTCCAAATGGTGATACCTTTTTGTTTTGAGGTCGGGCGCTACTGATTTGTGTGCACAAATTATACAGGCATGGCGCTATCGAAATTTACACAAAGAATGAATTACATAGCCTTTGGCGCTACCAAAATTTTAACAGAGTCTAAATTACGCAAAGAGACACACAGACTCGGTGCTACCCATTATGTAGGCCTATTTTGGAGGTTGCGCTATGGAATTACAGAGATTTTTGTGGAGGCGCTACAAAAGCTTGCTACCCAGAGCGTTACCAAATGACGCTACCAACAGATACTTGAAATCAAGGGGTTCGAGTTATCATCCCTATGAGTGGATGATGATGTGGAGAATGGCTGAGATGGTAGCTGGCAACACGATGACAAGATTACAACCTTTGCAGGACACTTGGAATACAAGAGTCTGTTCATCAATGAATATTAATTCAGTTTAAAGTTGGTTGGATCAGTGGCCAACATTTTCCCTTTTTATAGCATAGTTGTTAGCCTAGCTGTTAGATGAAATAACTATTTGGAGAATTTTATGGGAGGAAGGTAAATTCGCACCTCCAACTGTTGCCTTTTCTTTTTGTTATAAATAGAATTTCTAAATGCTTTAGTAGGTTCGAATGGTTGAGCTAGGCTCCCTTATTGTAATATTTTGATGAAGCTACTAGTTAATTGGTTATGTACTTGATTTGATACTTCTTGATTAATATAAGTCAACTTTCTTATTCCATCTTATTTACCTCTAATACTGGAGTATTCATGATTGAATGATTCACATGGATTTTTGTAACTACATTATGATGAATGTTTGATTAAAGTATTGTTATGATGTTCTTAAGTTTCCTTAAACTTTGAATTCAAGAAGATCTTTTGTTTGAGTTTTTCCTCCTTAAGCTACTTGAATACCTGTTGTCCATAGAAGACCTCTACATTTTCCTCACCAAAGTCTTCTCTCTATTCACCTTTACTCCCACTCACTGACTGAAGTTGATCAAGACCCCAATTTCTTGTGCATGCTAGCCCATATTTCTGAGTTCGAACATTATTATCTTCACTCTTATCCATTTGACCTCTTTAAACTCATTTACATTTACATATAACCTGATGGTTAGTGGGCTTACCTTCTATGCAATAACAAAGCATTCTTATCTTCCTCAAAAGATTCACCTGGTTCAGGGTGTTGAGCTAAGTGAAGAGCTAGATCATGTCCCTTAATATTTTTTGTTGTGGTGATCGTTAAATCATGTTCCTGAATCTTGGAAACCCAATGAGCAAGTTTTCCTAAAAGATGAGTCTGTGTAAGAAAAAACTTGACTGTAGGAAAAGGGACTCTTACCTGTGTTTGCTTGCGCAAAATAAAATGCATGAACTTTCCTATAGATTTTACCAAGGCGAAAGTGTGTTTTTCAATTAGAGTATACTTCACCTCATCATCTGATAAAATTTGACTCATATAGGCTATAGGATTTTCTGTATTTTGGTCATCATCTTGTAGAAGGATGGAAGAGATTGCCTCTTCTGTGGCATTGGTATAGATGATGAAGTCTTTATTAAAATCAGGCTTGGCTAAAACTGGTGCAAAGATGATTTCCTTCTTGATTCCTATAAAATTCTTTTCTGCCTCATTAGTCCAAGAGAAGGTTCTATCTCGCTTTAGCAAATTATGAATAGGTTTAACCATCACAGTGAAGTCAAGAACAAACCTCCTAACAAAGTTAATGGTTCCCATGAAAGATTGAACACTTTTCTTAAAAGTAGGAGAAGGGAGGTTGATAATAGCAACAACTCTCTTGGGGTCAATACTAATAACACATTCATAATAATATGACCAAGGAGTTTTCCTTGAGTAACTCCAAAAATACACTTAGAATGATTCAATGACATACCAAATTGTATGCAACATGGAAACACTTTCCTAAGATGACCAAAATGATCTGATCGGTTTTTAGAATAAACAATTAAGTCATCAAGATAAACCTGAATTATCTTATCGATCAAATCGTCGAAAGCTATCTCCATAGCTCTCTGGAATGTGGCACCTGCGTTAGACGTGAAAAAGGCATGCATTCGTAGGCAAAGGTGCCCCATCTGGTGGTGAATGTGTTTTTGCATTTATCATCCCTCTTGACTTAATTTGATTGTATCTAGAAAAACCGTCAAGTAGGGACATTATTTGAGACCCAACTACCTATTGTAGGATCATCTCCATGTTAGGAAACATAAAGTTATCTTTAACACTAGCTCTATTTAAAGCATGAAATTCAACACATAACCTGATGTCACCGGCTTTCTTCCATACATGAACCATATTTGAGATCCATTTAGAATACTTTACTGGAAAGATGATTTGAGATGTTAGTAATTTTTCAACTTCCTTTCTGATAGTAGCTTCTAGGGCAGGGTTCACATGCATTTCTCTCTACCTTACTGGTTTCACTCCTTCCTTAATAGGAATGGCATGTTGGATGATGTTGGGAAAAAAACCACGAATATCCTCATACAACCAAGCAAAGACATCCTTGAATTCACAGAATAAGTCCATGAATATTTATTTTTCCTCTTGTGAACATTGGGTTCCTATTTTAAGAATATTGGGATCATCTGAGGTTCCAATGTTCATGGAGACAATGTCTCCAACTTTCCTCTTTGACCCCTCTTCTACAAAATTTTCCTTTTTACCAACATCACTCGTTGGAAATGAACTCTCAAGAGGAGTCAAGCCTTTCAGAAACTTATCATCTTCAATAAAAATCACTTCCTTAGGCTTAAGAGGTTCATTTTGTAAGAAAGCACATATATCCTCATCATTTTTGAAAACCTTCCATGATTCAACATTGTCAAGTATATGTGGATGATATATAGACATAAAAGTGCAATCAGGTCGCTACAGTAATAGCTGTCGAGTAGGAGAGGTAGCAAAAATTGCCAACCTGTCATCCATTATGTTAAGCTGCCTTTTTATGTGAGTGATGTTGAAAGGTAACATATTTGAAATCAAGGCCAAAATGACCTAAAGTGTATCTTTCATCAACTTGTTATTATGGTTACAAAATTTTCTAACAAGATTAACTACAAGCTCGAAATCACTAAATACGATAAGATGACCACAACCCAGATTATAAGCATTCTCGATACCTAACAATAGGGTCCAAATGTTCTTATGGGGTGACTGAGGTGGAGTATTTGGGTCATATAGTGAGTCCAGATGGTGTTAAGGTGGATCCCAATAAAGTGGAAGCTATGCAGAAGTGGCCCCGCCCTAAGACCCTCAAGCAATTGCGTGGGTTCCTCGACTTGACTAGGTACTATCGCAAGTTTGTGATAAATTATGGCAAAATTTCGACTCCTCTCCCTTATGGTCGAGCGGCCGAAAATGCATGTTTACATAACATGCACCTTTTCTCGTATAATTATTATACACTTCTTTTTGTTACATGTTGCACCAGTGCTTGCACTAGGTTATTATTTTTTGTTTTATGATACACCAATGTTTATATAATTTGTATGCACCAATGCCTATATTACCATGTGCACTGGAGGGAAGTGAAATTTCAAACATTTATGGGGAGATGTCGGCACCATTCTTTGTTACTAATCACTTGTGCATATATTATATGTCAAACACCGGTGTGTATATTATATGTAAAGATGTGTATCTTAATCATGTGCACCATAATATTTTGAAACAATAAATATAATCATAAGTTATGTTGTTTAAAGTAATGATGTTTTTTCATAAATTTTAGCACTAGTGATTCATTGTAATTAAAACATACAACTTGTATTAACATTCAATTATATTGATTGTCATTCATCAATTGAACTACTATCATTGTTCGATGTGCATGCATGCTTAATTTATTCATCACTTGTAGACAATATTGTACTTTGGTTATTTAACCTAATGTTTTATTTATCAGCTTGTCTTTTATGTTCCACCTCTTCATGTTCCATCGACAAACATAGAAATAAAGTATAATAAGTATATCTACATTTATATAGTAGAATATACATGATTCCATAAAAAAAAAAGTGTATCATAGCAAAGAGTGTTTTATAGCAATGAATGTTCATTTATTTTACCATCTCCTTGTATACTTTTTTGGAAATTGCTACCAACATGTGTTGTTTTTCCCCTTGTTTGTTCCTTGGGATTTGCATAATCTTCTAGAAAAACAAAAATAAAAATACATTTTTTAAATTCCTAAGATCCACAAACAAGAAATTTCCCTACGACCTATTTTTGGAACCATCAACTCTCCCACCTATGACCTTGCCAAATACTTATGCAAATTATTCTAACCCCTCGTTGGACAAACCTCTTCCTTCATCAAAGATTCCACATAATTCATCCAATTCCTTCATCAACTTAAATTAGATAACAATGAAATTCGTGTAAGCTTCGATGGCATTTCACTATTCACAAAAATTCATGTCAAAGAATCATTAAATGTCATTTCCAACCACATTAATATGGATATCTCTAATCTTATCAAAATTTTCCTTGATTCCACCTTGTTTTCCTATAATGATCAAATCTATGAACAAACTTAAGAAACTGCCATGTGATCGCCTCTTTCTCCTGTCATAGAAAACTTATTTATGGAACAGTTTGAAGATAAATCCATAAGTAGTGCACCTCTCAAACCAAAATACTAGAAAATATTTGTAGATGATACCTTCATCATATGGCCCCATGGTCATAAAAATCTTGAATCTTCTTCAATGACCTCAACAATCTCTCCAATGATATCCAATTTAATATGGAAATTGAAAATAATAGAAGCTTTCCCTTTCTAGATGTTCTAGTCACTCGAAACCCCAATGGTTCCATCTCCCACCATGTCTACAAAAAGAAAACCCATATTGAATGATACCTCCATGCCAACTCTCATCACCACCCATCCCAAAAAACAAGAATCCTTAATACCCTTTTCACTCATTCCCATCGCATCTCCGACAATAGCCATCTTGACCAAGAAAATTCTTACCTTACGAATGCCCTCTCTAATAATGGCTATTCCAAACTTGAAATCTCAAAATTCATCCAAAAATTAAACAAGTCCAGACCCAAAACAACCCCCCAAACCAATATCTCCCAACATTTTCTTCCTTTTATCAAAAGTACCACCGATAAAATCTCTGAAATCCTCCAGAAAAAAGAATATTAACACTATATTTAAACCCCCCAAGACTATTCAAAATTCATTTACCTCTGTCAAAGACAAAATTGACCCCCTCAACCACCAAGAGGTCTATTAAATTCCCTGCTCATGCGACACCTCCTACATTGGCTAAACTGGCTACTATTTCCAGATAAGATTAAAAGAGCATATTTCTGACACAAACCATGGCCGAATTAAAAAAGATTCCATTGTTGAACACTCTTTCAATACCAAACACACGATACACTTTGATCAATTAAAAATCTTAGCCAAAGACCTCTACTACTCTACCCACTTCATTAGAGAAGCAATACAAATCAAAAAACACCTCAATACCATTAATAAAGAAGACGGTTTCCAACTTAGTCAATCTTGGGCTCCGCTTTTAAACTATATCCATAACCTCAACATCTAATTTTTTTTTTTCCTTTCTCTTTTATCCACCGATCTATTCCGCCCCCCCCCATCCTTTTACCCAGCTGACCCAATTCTCTCTCTCTCTCTCTCTCTCTCTCTCTCTCTCTCTCTCTCTATATATATATATATATATATATATATATATATATATATAGAGAGAGAGAGAGAGAGAGAGAGAGATTTCAAACGTAGTGGTTACCTTGTCCTCTTGAATTTGGTTTCTTCCCTGAAGATGAGCAATGGATCTGTTTGAAACGTCAGATACCTAATCTTCTTTAATCATTTCTAAATCAAAAAACACAATGAATAACATTTTTTAAAATTGACATGAAAGTAAATATAGAAAAAAGAAAAAAATTGGTAATTTTTGGGACATATTATAAAAAACCATGTTTACTAATATTACTTTTTAAATGAGTTTTTTTATTTTATAAGTTTTAAATTCTAAGTTATAAGTTTCGTTATTATAAGTTTTAAATTCTATTGTAGGTCTCATGTGTTTCATTGATCATTACTCTAAAAACGATTCATGTAGTTTTTATATAACCATATTCTTGAAGTCATTGGGTTGATTTTTGTATTGTAGTTGGAAATTACATATATACATTCTTTCCACTATATCCCTCATAATTTTGTAAAAAAAAACCCCTCCTTGTTAACTTCTAGCACCACTCTAGATGAACTAAGGACCAAGTGATAATCATTCACATCCTTCATATTTTTTATTTTCTTAGGTGATCTTGGTTGGATCATTATATTGTTTTTCATCTATCTCGATCCTTTCTGAGTCAAAAACATTAGAGGATTCAACTTGCAGGGCCATTTTAGTGGCAGGTCCCAATTTGGAAAATTTGGATTTGGAACCTTCCAAATCCATTTTTAGGAATTAAAACGACATTTTTATAGGGTTCTAGTGTCCAACACTTTCACCCACCCCTTGAAAATGTTCTATACTCTGATACCTTTCCAATGGTGCAGATCTTGCATCAATCAGAGATTGTATGCAAAAGTTATGTTTTCACAAGTTGACTTACCATGTTGACCACCATGGTATGAGAGGATGCCACGCCATCCCCCATTAATCATGCATATGGGGATAGCCATGTATGTAATTTAAATAATATTCTAGAATGTTCAAAAACTTATCACAATTGAGGGTTGAGGAAGTAAAAAATATTCCCCTAGATGTCTACCAAGCTATGTTAAATACTAGGCCATTAGGAGGAGAAGGAGTTCCATTATTTTGCATTGTATCTTGTTCCATAGTTGAGATAAAAATTTGAGAGTGGTATTCTATGATCATAATAGAGGAGGAGATATTATGTAGCATCCATATAGGCCAAAGGTCAAAGGCCACTCCACAGAGAGTGCCTCTTTCTTTGTACTTTCATCATTTCTATACCAAAGAAAATAGAGCAGAGAAACCTCGCCTTCTAGATGGTTTTCTCCCGTATTGGGTTTCCTAGGTCATATATTGTGTTTATTTGCAGATGGTGTGTGTATTTATTTATGTTCTCTATGTTTCATATTCGAACTAATTCATAGCGGGGACCAACAGTGGCCATGATCATCTTTTGGTATCTTGGATGACCAGTATATGGTCTTTTATGTAGTTCATCCATTATCAACCTCTTCAAGTCATCACAATATGGAATATACAATCTGTTTCTGTAAGTTAGCAGGCCTCCATCTATCATCTGGTAGCCTTCATACTTTATCCCTGTGGGTTCTTACTACAGGTATGAGGTCACGGTCTGGAAGAATGTGTCTGTTTCTTGTGCATTCTTAACTCTTTCCCTGACGTTGGTCTCGCAGGTGCTCACCGCTGCTAGATGAATTGTTTTCATACTTCTGCTAAGGGCATCGACCACCTTATTTTCCTTTCCCTTGATATGTTCAATTTCAAAATCAAACTCACTAAGAAGGTCCATCCACCTAGTTTGTCTAGCATTGAGTTTTGGTTGGTCAAGCAGATGTCGCAATCCATAGTGGTTTGTCATGAGTACGAATTTCCTTACAAGGAGGTAATGCCTCCACATTTTCAAGGCATGCACTATGGCGGCCAGCTCTAGATCATGGGTCACATAGTTGGCTTTGTGCTCATTCAATTTTCGGGATTCATAGCAGACTACACTTCCTTCTTGCATAAGGACTCCCCCGAGCCCTTCCTTACAGGCATCTATGCACACGAGGAAGTCCATAAAGGATATGATATATGAAACATCCTTTGGGGTAGGCCATTCCATGATAGACCTGATCTTGTCAGGGTCTACTACTACTCCCTCTTCAGATATGACATGGCCCAAGTAATGTATTTTCTTCTGGAAAAAGTCACACTTGATAAATTTGGCATAGAGCTGATGTTCTCTTAGAACTTGAAGCACAAGTCTAAGATGTTCCTCATGTTCCTCTCTATTCTTGGAGTAAATTAATATATCGTCAATAAAATCCAGTACAAATTTGTCTAGGAATTTGCTGAGCACATTGCTCATCAAGCACATAAAAGTGGCAGGGGCATTGGTCAATTCAAATGGTACTACCACAAACTCATAGTGACCATATCTCGTCCTGAAGGCAGCTTTGTGGATGTCTTCACCCTTGATTCGGACTTGATGGTATCCAGATCTCAAGACAATCTTTGAGAAGATGGAAGCACCTCCCAATTGATCGAACAAGTCATCAATCCAGGGTAAGGGGTAATTGTTCTTTATGGTTACCTTATTGAGCTGTCTATAATCTATGCACAATCGGAGGGTACCATCTTTATTCTTCACAAACAGAACTGGTGCTCCCCATGGGGAAACGTTGGGCCGGATATAGCCTTTTTCCATCATTTCTTTTAGTTGTAATTTAAGCTGAACTAGCTCGGGTGTGCTCATCCTATAAGGTGTCCTAGACACAGGCACTGCTCCTGGTGCAAGTTCTATTGAGAAGTCAATGTCCCTTCTTGGAGGTAAACCCAATACCTCTTTCGGAAACACATCTCTATATTCTCTTAGTGTGGGGTGGTCTTTGAGGCTTGGTTTGTCATCTTCAATTGATTCCAACACCTGTATCGCATATAGTGGACATCCCTTTCTACAATACTTTCTCATTTGAAGGGTTGATATTCGTCTCACCGAGACAGGTTTTTGGATCCCTTGAAGGGTTATCCTTCTTCCTTCTTCACTTACACATTCTAAGGTTTTATGGTAACAGTTCAGTCTGGCTTTATATGTGGCTAGCCAGTCCATACCAATCAACAGGTCATATGATCCTAGGGGTAGTATGTTAAGGGTTGCTTGGGTGGGGAATTCACCCATAGTAAATTGGCAAGCTGGTATGACCTCCACTACCTTTCTTTTGGTGCCAGTGGCTAACTGTACCAACCATGGCTTGGCGTGTTTATGTGGCTCTAATTTACACTTATCAACAGCCTTAGGATCTATATAACTCAAATTTGAACTAGGATCAATTAGAATAGACACTAGATGGTTAGTGATCATACCTTCCATCTCCACCACTGAAGCTTGGTGGTCATCTTGTTTATTATCCACGACTGCATACATTTGCGGCATACTCCTGGCCACGTCATTGACGGTGGTAGCTTCTTGAACGTTGTAAATTCTTTGACTGTTATGTTGTCGGTGCAGGCAGTCCCTCAGTAGATGTTCTTCTCCACAACCCCAACATTTCAAGAGTTCTCTCTTTGGGTTATCAATCTTTCTTGGGGTAGATCCAAAAGGTTTATTTCCACTCTGGGAGGGGAAATTCTGCTGGTGTACACTTCAGGTTGGGAAGCTCATCCTTGAGTCCTTTTTATAGTTTTTAAATCTTGGGGATTTAAACCCCTTTTTTTGGAATCCTGAACTATTCTTCTTCTTCCAGCCTTCGCGAGGGTTTGTCTGATGCCCAAGCTATTAATAACAATATCTTGCCTTTCAGATAATGTCTTCTAGGGTCTTTGGCTCGTCAAACTCAATCCTATTCTGATAGTCCTAAGGTAGTTCACTGATGAATCGTTGCACCTTTGCCTTTTCTGCTTTTATATAAGGTATGTACCTCAACAACTCGAGGAATCTGCTGACATATTCCTCTATGGTGCGTTGCCCCAGCTTGAGTTCATAGAATTCTTTAGTCTTTTCGTCAAAATAATTTTCCGACATATACTTCTTCCTTAAGTATTTCTCAAACTATTTCCAAGATAGGTCTTCTTCATGAATCCCTTTTACATTCTTAAGGTCTTCCCACCAAATGGAAGCCTTCCCATTCAAGTTGAAAGTGGCAACTCGAGCCTTCAAGTTTTCCGAGAAGTCATGGACTCTGAAATACTTCTTTAGTCCAAGCAGCCAGGCCTCCGCTTCCTCTCCCTTCTTTATTTCACCATCGAAAGAGGGTGGTTTGACCTTCTTGAACTCTTCAAGATTATGACTTTTGGAATGCTTTCACTTCTTCCGTTTTCTTCGGGAATAAGAACTAGTTATGCTACTAGAATATCCCTCTGAATCGCCAATTTCCTTTCCAGAGGAATCATCAGACACTTGTCCCTTATCTCTGGGGTGGACCTTTCTCGAGGTGCTCTTCCCAGTGTGGCCACTTAAAAGACCATGTTTCCATATCTCAGGTGGACTTCGACTTTTCTTTGTCTGTCGTTGGTCCGCATGACTAGTGTCAGGTCCATGCTGCAATTGTGTTTGTATGTCGGATAAACTCTGCAGCAAGACTGCATTAATTTACGTTTGCTTCTCTTTCTCTTCTATCAACCTCTCGTTGTCGGCCTTGCAACTCTGTAGTTCGACCATGAGGCTTCTCACAGTCTCAGCTAGATCCGGAGGGGTCTCTACCGCTCTCCTTTCGTCAGACTCTTTGTCTATATTGTGGGAGCCATCCCCCACTTCGTGGTGCGTCACCATTCTGTGCATCTGCAGTTTCCCACGGTTGATCGTCTGCTTATTGTGCAGGAAAAACACTTGTTGTTAGTCAACATTATATTCATTCAAAATCAACGCATAATTCATATTTTTCAAATGCATACACACAATAGAAATTTTCATTCTTAACTTCGACTTTTGATAAAGTGGGTTAGGATAGAGAGTTACTCCTTTTAAGAGTACTTCAAATGGATTTTCTGTGCAACTCGTCCATGAGCTCAAGTAGGCCAAGTGTTGTAACCATGATCTGATACCAATTTGTCACATACCCACTACAACAACCTTGATTTTTCATCTTTTCTTCGAGGGATAGAATCCCCGAACTTCTATGGGACCTAGCGCAAACCATCCCTTCCCTTATCCTCCTCCATGTGATTGTTGGCTATGACCACGGGCCTTACCAAGAAGGCACTTCCAGCTTTCACGTTTTGGGATTTTTGTGTGCGAGCTCTCCCCAACTCCCTGTCCCTTGAAATGACGAAACCCAAAATGGGGTTAACCAACTCCTTGGCTCCCCTTTTTCCTACTCCATGCGATCACCTTAGTGAACACATGCTAACACCGAATGGTGCTACCAGAACTCGAATTTCGATATTCATGTTGCAAGGAACCCTTGTTCCTTCAATCCACAAAACCCAAAAGCCCGGTATCATCTGGATCTACGGTCTAGATCGTCGACTTGATCAACGGCCCGGATTAAATCCCGATATTCTACCTTTCAGGATTTTGGCAGGGTCTTCACTCATATTTCCACGATCTCCAGAACCCCGGCGGCTTTAGATCTTCGCCATGCGTCCTCTACAAATGGATGGCTCAGATTCTTTCAGGACCCGAAATGTCGATTCCCGAGTTTAGACCCTTGATTAACTGCTAGCGCCTACCTCCTCCTTCTACCACATGACCCTGTCTTGTGACTTAGGGCTCATCCACAGAGCGCGTCGGGGTTTCATATATCGGGATTTCGCAACTTGCGAAGATGAGGGGTATTTCCCTCTAGTTTTCCGGATGCCGAAACACTGAAACTTATTCATGCTAAACTGATTTGGGGTTTCGTATACCAGGATTTTGCGACTGGTGAAAACGAGGGGTCTTTCCCTTTGGTTTCCCGGGTGCCAAAACACCGAAATTTATTCACGCTAAACTGATTCGGTGTTTCGTATACTGGGATTTCACGACTGGCGAAAATGAGGAGTCTTTCCCTTTGGTTTCTCGGGTGGCAAAATGCCAAAAATTATTCATGCTAAACCGATTTGGGGTTTCATATACCAGGATTTCGCAACTGGCGAAAATGAGGGGTCTTGCCCTTTGGTTTCCTGTGTGCCGAAATGACGAAACTTATTCACACTAAACCAATTCGGGGTTTCATATACCGGGATTTTGCGACTGGAAAAAACGAGGGGTCTTGCCTTTTGGTTTCCCGGGTGTCGAAACGCCAAAACTTATTCATGCTAAACTGATTCGGGGTATTTCTGAAAGGATTCCGACCATTCGTCTACCAAATGATAGCATATTCTCTTTCGATAACTGGACTCCCTGTCCTTTTTTAGCTTGAATCATGAGATTCAACCTCTCGGAGCTTCGAACTCCCACAACTTCGAAACTTGAGAGAACTACTCTTGTACAAGGTTTCTAGACTCAGATCACATGATCCTTCAGAGGGTTCTTGGGTAATTATCCCTAGGCTTGGTGACCTGACTAAAAAGCCTTTCTAATTTGTCGAGCTATGAACTCTGTGACAGGGTTAAAGTAAACTCGTGGGTTTACTATAACGGTAGTCTTTTCAAGGAACTCACTCTGGCTCTGGAATGCGAGGAAACTCCCCGAAAGAAGGTGCCTTTGGGAAATTAAACCAGGACAGAGCGCGAGTCATTCTCATTTCGTGCCGAAAATAATCCGGATCATGGTCGGTCTACACGCAACAATGTTTTTATATTAATAATATGAATATTTACATGTACAAAAAAGGCTCATGGCCTTTAACACCTAGGCTCTCCGGCCTAGTAACACATAAGCTTACCATCTTATAATTTCTTGGCTCACCAGCCTACAAAACATATTTACAATTTATAAATACAACTGGGGCTCGTCCTTGGGGATATTACAATACATTTGATAGGAATTAGATACCTTTGATAGTAATTTTCCACTATGGACCAATTTTGGAGCCTCAACATTGGTTGGGGAATGAAATAAAGGGCCTAAGGTGTTGAATAATGATCCTTGGGCTTAAGGGCCATGAACGAGGCCTTAAACTACCACACATGACCTTTGTAGGGTATCTTTGGCCTCTCATTCATAAAATTTGGTAGGTATTATGCACCGTAGACATTTATCAAGGCCATAACAATGGTTGGGGTATGAGATCAAGTGACTTAGGCCTTGAATGAGGCTTCACAAGCTCAAATCCCATGATATAGGCCTCAAACCACAACACATGACCATTGTAGGGGATCTTTCACCTTCCACCTAAAATACGTGAGCATCAGTAGGAAGTATTGCACACCACAAACAAGAATCAAGGATTTCATAATATTGGGATACGAAATCAAGGGCCTTGTGTCTTGAATGATGATTCTTGAGGTTGATGGACATAAAAGAGGTCTCGAATCACCACACATGACCTATGTAGGGAATCTTTGGAATCTCATTGGGAATGCTATCATCATTAGGAGGAATTTCCCACCACATTTGATCACATGGCCTAAACATCGATTGAGGGATGATATCAAGAGCCTAAGGACTTGAATAAGGCTCATTGGACTCAAGGGCCATGGATGATTCCTCAAACATTACACATGAAACTAGGTGCATCACTTAGTTTATATCTAGGCATTCTACTAAGATACCTTTGATAGTTTATACCTAAGCATTCTACCAAGATAACTTTGATCCTAGTGACACATATCATGTTTTCAAAATACAACGCTCCATCATTTCTACTAAACTTTTGATGATGGACTTAACCATATCCAAAAAAATTATATGGTGTAGTAATAAAAAGTAATCTCTACTAAAGAAAATAAAATCATGTTGTTATTCCCCTCAAGTATGGCATGTGAACACAACATCGTTGTTTCATGGCATACCGACTTTAATATTTTATATACCATATAAAATTATCAGATTTTTTTTGGATAAATAGTTTCATATCGGTATTATCTATCCTTTACATCTCTACAAAATTTTGTAAATAAATACTATCAATTACTACATGCACATAGTCATGTACATTATATTTTAGTGAAATTTTAGCAAGCCACTTTTAGAAAAACTCCATTTTTAACATTTACATAAATTTTCTAAAAATAAAAGTTATTTGTTATGAAGACTTATTTGATTTTCTACATTTTATATTTTTACATTATTTTAAAATTTATTGTGAAGGTACCTTTAATTGTCTTTGGAAGTCAAAATTTCTAATTTTTTTAATTTTATGTATCAACTAATTTAACATTAAAAGTACTCAATTTCTAGTTTTTTCAATTTTATGTGGCAACTAATTTGTCATTAAAAGTACTCATGATCGTGAATCAACCCTATCACATGAAGGTTTATAATGCATAAGATTATTTATTAAAATATAATTTTTTTTCCATGTCTATTTTAAGTTAAGTTGGATATGTGTGTTATTTTGAAAATTAAAAATGCATTAGATAAAATGAAGTTGGATAAGTTTGTTGTTTTGAGAAGTTAAAGTGCATCAGATAAATATTTAACTATAATTTTTAGTTAGGTATGTTTTAAGTGAGTTTAACTGTTAATATCGGGTATGTATATTTGGTCAGCCTTATTTTAACTATATGTTTAGTTGTAGAATATAATTTTTAATTATGTATGTTTTAAGTGAGTTTAACTGTTAATATTGGGTATGTATATTTGGTCAGCCATATTTTGATTATGCATTTAGGGTATTTGATAGGCATGCAACAAAGTTAATAATTTTATTTTATTTTGTTTTTTGTGCTTCATTATGTTCATGCCAACACACAATCAGATAGACACATAGCTAAGTCAATCATTGACTCTGTTCAATTGCCATCGAAGTCAATCATTAATTTTGGTTGCTTTTGTTGGGTGCTTGTTAGGGGCCCATTTCTAGAACACACAATGGAGTAGTCACACAACAAAGTTAATTCTTGACTTTTTTGGGTGACTATGGACACTAGGCCTATTCATAATTAACACATAAAAATATTACTCATGATCAAACATGCTTCCTTCTAAAAAGAATTGGAATCAATATTGTCTTAAATGAAGTCATTGTGATTGTGATTTAAGTTTTCAATTGCCATCGAAGTCAATCATTAATTTTGGTTGCTTTTGTTGGGTGCTTGTTAGGGGCCCATTTCTAGAAAACACAATGGAGTAGTCACACAACAAAGTTAATTCTTGACTTTCTTGGGTGACTATGGACACTAGGCCTATTCATAATTAACACATAAAAATATTACTCATGATCAAACATGCTTCCTTCTAAAAAGAATTGGAATCAATATTGTCTTAAATGAAGTCATTGTGATTGTGATTAATAAACTTAAAGATGAATATATGAGTATTGATTTTTGGATCATGATTGTTAATTCTAATATATCAATTAAGACTTTAATGAGTCCTCTCATTCTTGATGTACATAAACAAGGCTTCTACCCTTTTCATATTTACATGGGAATATGAGTGTCATTAGGAGATATTCTACACCATTTACATGTATCAATTCTATAACATTGTTGAGGGATGAAATTAAGGGCCTAAAGCCCTGCATAATACTCCTTGGGCTCAAGCGCCATAGACAAGGCATCAAACAACCACACATGGCCTTTGCAAGGGATCGTTGGTATCCCACTCATAGTATGAGCATTGTTAAGAGGTACTATGCACCACATACATGTAACAATTCCATGACAATGGTCAAGGGGTGAAATCAAGGGACTTAAGATTTGAATGAGGATTTACAAGCTCGACATCCATGAATGAGGACTCAAACCACCAAATGTTTCAATTGTAGGGGATCTTTGGGTTCTTATAGAAACCATATGAGTACCAGTAGGAGGAATTGCACAACATGGACATGTATAAATGCCTTCATAATATCAAGGGATGGAATCAAGGGCATTGGGTCTGAAACAATGCTTCCTATTCTCGATGGCCATAGAATAATCCTCCAACAACCACTCATAATATATGCAATGGATATTTGGATTCTAACTAATATTATGGGTGTGGTTAAGAGGTATTTGGCACCACAAGCACCTATGCAGGTTATCTTTCATCTCTATGTGGGAATATGAGTGTCATTAGGAGGTATTGTGCACCACATACATGTATTAAGGCCATGGAAATGTTCAAGGGATGAAATCAAGGGCCTTAAATTCCTTGGATGAAGCCTCCACAACTTGACATCCATGAATGAGGCCTCAATCCAACACACATAACCATTGTAAGGGATCTTTGATCTTCCATGTTGAATATGATCATTTTGAGGAGGTATTGTGCACCATCGACCAATCTCTCAACCTTGAGAATGGATAGGGAATGAAAACAAGTGAATTAATACCTAAAGAAGGGTTCTCCAACTTCACGACCGTGAACAAGGCCTCAAACTACCACACATGGAATCTGTAAGGGGTATTCAACATCCAATTAAAAATATGTGAGTATGATTAAGAGGTCTATTTGTACACCATAGATAGGTATGAATGCCTTCATAATGTCATGGGATGAAATTAAGGGCCTATGGCCCTAAATGATGTTTTTTTGGCTTGCTGGTCATGGAAGAGGTATTAGAACACCACACATGAACTATGTAGGGGAGCTTTAGATTCTAACTGAGAATATGATCATTTTTAGCAAGAATTCCTCACCATGAACCGATCTGATCATGGCCTTCACTTTGTTGGGGGATGAAATCAAGGGTGTAGTGCCCTGAATACTTATCTTTAGGATCAAGGGCCATGGATGAGATCTCAAACCAACACACATGACCCTAGGTTCAACACCTAGTTTATATAGGAATTCTACTAAGATATATTTGATAGGAATTTCCCACAAAAAAAAACAATTTTGGAGCCTTGATATTTGTCATATTATGAAATCAAGGGCTTAAGGCCCTTAGTAGTGATCCTTGAACTCAAGGGCCATTAATGAGGCCTCAAAATACCACATATGACCTTTGTAGGGGATCTTTGGCCTCCCATTCATAATACAACTTTATTTTGGATGTGTTGTACTCCACATACACATATTAGGGCCATGACCATAGGGGCTTCACCTTGTTGATCAACATCTTATCGCGTTCATTCATAAAGGGGTTTT
>ML779051.1:828011-840736 GCA_009831015.1 Picea engelmannii
GATTTCAAACGTAGTGGTTACCTTGTCCTCCTGAATTTGGTTTCTTCCCTGAAGATGAGCAATGGATCTGTTTGAAACGTCGGATACCTAATCTTCTTTAATCATTTCTAAATAAAAAAACACAATGAATAACATTTTTTAAAATCGACATGAAAGTAAATATAGAAAAAAGAAAAAATTTGGTAATTTTTGGGACATATTATAAAAAACCATGTTTACTAATATTACTTTTTAAATGAGTTTTTTTATTTTATAAGTTTTAAATTCTAAGTTATAAGTTTCGTTATTATAAGTTTTAAATTCTATTGTAGGTCTCATGTGTTTCATTGACCATTACTCTAAAAACGATTCATGTAGTTTTTATATAACCATATTCTTGAAGTCATTGGGTTGATTTTTGTATTGTAGTTGGAAATTACATATATACATTCTTTCCACTATATCCCTCATAATTTTGTAAAAAAAAAACCCCTCCTTGTTAACTTCTAGCACCACTCTAGATGAACTAAGGACCAAGTGATAATCATTCACATCCTTCATATTTTTTATTTTCTTAGGTGATCTTGATTGGATCATTATATTGTTTTTAATCTATCTCAATCCTTTCTAAGTCAAAAACATTAGAGGATTCAACTTGCAGGGCCATTTTAGTGGCAGGTCCCAATTTGGAAAATTGGGATCTGGAACCTTCCAAATCCATTTTTAGGATTTAAATGACATTTTTATAGGGTTCTAGTGTCCAACACTTTCACCCACCCCTTGAAAATGTTCTATACTCTGATACCTTTCCAATGGTGCAGATCTTGCATCAATCAGAGATTGTATGCAAAAGTTATGTCTTCACAAGTTGATTTACCATGTTGACCACCATGGTATGAGAGGATGCCATGCCATCCCCCATTAATCATGCATATGGGGATAGCCATGTATGTAATTTAAATAATATTCTAGAACGTTCAAAAACTTATCACAATTGAGGATTGAGGAAGTAAAAAATATTCCCTTAGATGGCTACCAGGCTATGTTAAATACTAGGCCATTAGGAGGAGAAGGAGTTCCATTATTTTGCATTGTATCTTGTTCCATAGTTGAGATAAAAATTTGAGAGTGTTATTCTATGATCACAATAGAGGAGGAGATATTCTGTAGCATCCATACAGGACAAAGGTCAAAGGCCACTCCACAGAGAGTGCCTCTTTCTTTGTACTTGCATCATTTCTATACCAAAGAAAATAGAGCAGAGCAACCCCGCCTTCTAGATGGTTTTCTCCCGTATTGGGTTTCCCAGGTCATATCTTGTGTTTATTTGAGGATGGTGTGTGTATTTATTTATGTTCTCTATGTTTCATATTCGAACTAATTCATACAGTTTTTTAAAGAAGAAAAACAATAATCAAGATTTTGAGATCTAAAGGAAAAATAACTTTAATAGTAAAGATTTCAATTATTTATCAGATCTATTTTGACAAACCATTCCAGTGGAATATCCACAACAATTTATAGATCATATTGGTATCATTGAAGGTTTTTCTTTTGGGTATTTTTTGGAAGTTGTAGGATCTAGGAGTCGGCTTAAACAGAAGTCACAGGAACCCTAGCCATGTCGGACGAGTCTGCTCATAACAAATCTCAAGATCTACCAGAGGAAATATTTGAGAGGTTGGAAGCACAAGTTTCTGACATCAGTTGCAATATTAACCTCCTCATGGAGGCTCTAGCAAGAAAGTTAGTACCATTTGGAGATGATGGAGGCTCTAACTCAGATATTAGATCAAAGGGGAAATTGGGAGGATATGAAGAATCAAGAAAGGAGTCGTGGAAAGAATCTGAGAAAAAGTAGTTGAGTTTGAGTGACGTGAACCCTCCATAGTTCCTATTCAATATGGAAATGAAAGTGGACATAAATCCATACCAAGGTGACATCGATGGATTAAAAATGAATCATTGTTTGCAACAACTAGAAGTTTATTTTAGCATTCACCATATATATGAACAGAAGAAGATTTCATTTGCCGGATTGAAGTTAGAGGGCCATGCTTAACTTGGTGGTAAATCCACATAGAAACACTTAGTCTGGAGAGTGATTCACTAGTAACTAGGAAGGAGGACTTCAAAACCCTCATTAAGTCCCAATTCTACCCTATTGAGTATGTAGAGCACCAATTGATCTGGTGGCACTACTTTAGATAGAGGAGGGCCAAAGTGTACAAGAGTTCACCACTAAGTTAAAAAATATGGCCTTCATGTGAGTATCTCTCCCAAGAACCCATATGTACTCCTAAAGTATTTGGGGGATTTACATAGACATATACGAAAGAGAGTGATTCTCTTCAAGCAAAAGACATTGGATGAGGTGTGTGGATGCGCACAATACCTAGGAAACATAGGCCAAAAGAAGGGGAATCCAAGTGGTTCGAAGTAGAAAGGGCACTAGGAGGCTTCCAAGGAGGGGAAGAATAAGTGGAAAAGGGGGAAATATAAGAAGAAATAAACTACTACACATCAATGCAAAGATCCCAACAATAATTGCAATCATTGCAACAGATGGCCACATCGAGGAAAAATGTTGGAAACTGTTGGTTGTGGAGCCTTATTATCTTCCTGTTTCATAGTTATTTGTTTTTAGTTGTGTTTATACCCCATGAATATTGTACACCCAAGAATATTGTATATCCCTCCACGTGGGGGCAGGGGGGTTTGCATGGGTCATAGTAAATCTGGACTGTTCATTATAAGGTTGCAAATATGATTGTAGAAATTATGTTAGGGTTTTTTTAAACCCTCTTTTATGAGAGAAATGTATTGCGGCTATGCATCATTGCGAATATTGTATTCTAAGAGAGGAGACTTCGAGAGAAAGAAGAGGAATTTATAGTGCGTTTGTTGTAGGTTGTATCCCTTCATTTGCTGGACAATAAAAAGGAAGGACTTGGAAATTCCTCTGGTGGACATAGCCCACACTGGGTGAACCACGTATATTTGTGTCTCTATTGTATTGTGTATCTTCTATGTTTTATTTCCGCATTTGTTTTTATTTTATTTCACTGTGATCCTGTTCTTATTACAACTGTTATCAGAGTGAAAGGTAACTCACATGAAAAGAGGGCTCCTGGTTCGAGTGGGAGCAATGGCAGAAGATGGAAAGTTTAGGGTCAAGAAATTTAATGACCAAAAATACCAGTTATGGAAGATGCATATGGAAGATTATTTATATCAGAAGGATCTATTCCTACCATTGGGTAGAATAGAAAAGAAGTCGACGGCCATGAAGGACGAAGAATGGGAGGTTCTTGACAGAAAGGCACTGGGAATGATACAGTTGAGCCTGGTAGCATCAATGGATTTCAATATTTCGAAAGAAAATACAATGAAGGAGATGATGGATGCATTGGCTAAACTATATGAAAAAACCTTGGCATCCAATAAGGTATTTCTAATGAAGAGATTATTTAATATGAAGATGTCAGAAGCCGGGTCTGTTGCAGATCATTTAAATGAATTTAATATGGTTACTAATAAGCTAAGTTCTGTAAAAGTGGACTTTGAGGATGAGGTCATGGCTCTTCTAATCTTGTGCTCATTGCCAAAAATTTGGAGCGAATTGGTCATGGATGTAACTCTGTCTCTGTTTCAAACACTTTAAAATTTGATGATGTTGTTGGTGTTATCCTTAGCAAGGAAATGCAATGGAAAAGAACAGGTGAGATGTCAAGTAATGCGTTAAACATGGAGAACAAGGGAAGACAAAAAGATAGAGGAAAGGGCTTAGTGAATCACGAGAATTCTAGGAAGGGCAGATCCAAATCTAGACTGGGAAAGATATAGTACTATAATTTTGGGAATAAAGGACATCTGAAGTGTAATGCCCCTGACCATCAACCCCACTATCAGACAACGCTATTATGAAAAATATATATATTTACTTATATTGAATATATTCATTAAATCAAATTAACATATTTAGCATGGATTTACTACTGTCATATAGACTTAAACAAAATTGAAAGAAAATTCAAACTTGCAATGGAATACATGATAACATTTCAAGACACAGACATGCATCACATATAAATTAAGTACATAATTAATACTTATCTTTTAAACTGGCGTAACACCACCAACTGTGTGCAGACCTTCCACGAACCTCTCAGCCTTAAACTGTGCTGCTCATCACTCTCAGCAGTAGGTCACCCCCGAGCTGGGACCAAGCTCCACCGAGCAAGGGAATCCTAGGCTAGGAAAGGTTAACAGGAAGACACACATTTTATGAGGAAGGATTCTCTCCCAGGAGCCACTTATGCGCACTACTCACATAATCTCATTCCCCACATGCCTATCCCACCCCAGGAGTACACACCTTCACTACCACCAGGACAGTCCTTCAGCTGCTAAACCTCCCTTGCCTTGGGCTTTAGCAATAGGCCGGACCAAAATTCTCTGACCTCTGTGGTATCTATAGGATCCCTTCCAGGATTTCTCGCTTCCTCTGCACAGTCTCTCACCTGGAGAGAGTCGTTCATAGGCCTGACAACCTGCCTCTTCAACCACAACCAGTGCCCTCACTTGGAGAGAGTGTTGTACACAGGAAACCTGCTTCTTCAGCTCTGTTCTAGCACAAGGAGGACCATCATATGTCTCAGTAAGGAACATATGATGGTAGCCAATCACACTCAGCCAAGGGACTGCATGGACAAAACAACCCATCGTTAAAACACACATGACATATACAATTGTGGTATGCTCAGGTTTCACAGAAGACACCGACCTAGATAGTTAAGAACGAAGTCAGATTTGCAGAATGGATAAATCGGTTCACATGACACACATGATACACATCTTCGTCCATAGGTTTGCCACTGGTTTTAAGATGTGTGACAAGGGAATTATGCAAAGGTCGATGATGGAGGCCAAACACAGAGACCAAATGGAATTCATGGGAATACACCAGTCAATCACAAAGGTATCATAGTTTCAGGTTTCAGATCTATGTGAGGTATGCAACGATCAGATGCATAGGTAACACGGTTCAGACCATGGATGGCATAATGGAGGAAAAACCCCCATCACAACTCAATTCTTGGGTTAAATTTCATGTGCCTGGGCCGACACATGTCGCCCATGAAGCTGCATGCACTCCATCAAGCATGCGTTCCCTTTTCCAGGAAATTAGGATAAAAAAATATACCTTTCACACCACTTTGGAATAATAATAAATTATTATCTCCAGGACTTAAGATCTCAAGCTTAGCCCCTCTTCCAACCTTTCATCCCCCTTTCCCTTACCCACTCTTTGGAAGCTTAGTCCCCCGTCACTCTTTCTTTGTGGTCGGTTGACACACAACGATGTTTATATATTATATTAATGATATGCATAATTACATATACAAAATCAGGCTCCTGGCCTTAACACTTAGGCTCTCCAGCCTAATAAACACATAATCCCACCATCTTATCCATACTGAGCTCACCAGCCTACAAAACATGATTACAATTCATAATATCACTGGTGAACTACTGGGGGATATTACAATCCCCTCCCTTTATTTTTGCACTATCCTCAGTGCAACTCTTAACACAACATCAACAAAATGTTCAAAATATTTAAAAAGATGCAGGTATTCTTCCTGCATAGCATCCTCATGCTCCCATGTTGCATCCTTAGGATCGTACCAGATCCACTGGACCTTTACAAGCCCTATGGCTCGATTCTAGAGCTGTTTTTTTTCCTGGTCCAATATGCACACAAGATGCACTTGCAAGACACCTTCTTGCTCCGCCTGAATCAAATTCCAATCAATTACATGATTAGAATCAAGTATATATTTCTTAAGCAATGAAATATGAAACACATTATGTACAATCATGGATGTAGGTAATGCAAGCATATATGCAACTGCCCCAATCCTTTCTAGGATTTCAAATGGCCCACAAAATTTTGCTGCCAACTTGGAGCAGCTTCCCAGCTTTAGGGAACTTCTGTTAGCTTTCACTTTTAGAAAAACATGGTCACCCACTTTAAACTCTCTGTGGGTTCTGTTCTTATCAGCATAAATTTTCTGCCTATCTTGGGAAGCTTTCAAATTATGCTTAATTTTGTAGCATTTGTTCCTCCATTTCCTTGAGCAACTCTGGCCCAACCACTACTCTATTAGCTGGATTATCCCAGCTTACAGGAGTATTTCACTTTCTACCATAAAGTGCTTTAAATGGGCTCATCTTCAACGATTCTTGATACCCATTATTGTAGGCGAATTCTACCAAGTGTAGGTAGTCTTCCCATTTCGATGGTTTGTCCATCACATACATCCTTATCATGTCTTCTATTACTCTGTTCACTCTCTCATTTTTCCCATCAGACTCAGGATGATAGGCTGTGATGAAGTTTAGATTTGTTCTGAATCCTTTGAAAAACCCCTTCCAGAAGTTGGAGGTAAATTTTGGGTCCTTGTCAGACACAATTGTATTAGGAATACCGTGGAATCATTCTATTTCCCTCATAAAAAAATATCAGCAACGTTAGCTGCCTTGTGAGTAGTCTTCAACGGAATAAAACAGGCAACTTTTGTACGCTTGTCCACCACCACCATGATTGAATCATGTTGCTTGCCGTTTCTGGGAAGTCCTGTGATGAAATCCATTGTCACTACTTCCCACTTCCACTCAGGAATGGGTAAAGGTTGTAGAAACCCTGTTGGGTGCATGTGCTCATCTTTAACCTTCTGACACTCTGTACATCTAGCGATGTATTCATAAATCTCTTTCTTCATACCTGGCCAAAAGTAATGGCTCTTGACTGCTGCCATAGTTTTCTTATATCCAGGGTGCTCAACATAAGGCACATTAAGAATTTCATTCAAGATCACAAGTTTCAAGTCCTAGACATTAGGTACATAAATTCTGTTCTTGTACATAAGTGTTCCGTCAGTTTCCAATTTATAATTTTTCACTTTCTGTGGCATCTCACCTTGTTTTACTTTTGCTACCAAATCCTTGTACTGCAAATCTTTATTTGCAGCGTCCAAAATTCTTCTTTTAATATCAATTCAGTACATGATAATGGCTGTAGCATGTAATTCATGTACTCTCCTACTGAGTGCATCAACCCTTTATTTTCTTTTCCTTTGATATGCTTGATATCAAGGTCATATTCACAAAGAAACTCCAACCACCTACTCTACCTAGCATTCAAGGTTGGTTGATCAAACAAATACTTTAGACCATTATGGTCTGTTCTTAGTTTGAACCTCCTTCCCATGAGGTAATTCCTCCATTTCTTTAGAGTGCGTACTATGGCTGCCAACTCCAAATCATGAGTGGCATAGTTCTTTTTGTGCTCTTTCAACTTTCTGGATTCATAAAAGATTATGAATCCATTCTGACCGAGGACTCCTCCCAGTCCTTCTTTGCATGCATCTGTGCACAATACAAAGTCTTCATTCGGATCTGCAATCCTTAGGATTGGAGCACTGGTTAACATTTGCTTCAATTGCTGGAATATTTTCTCACATTCCTCTGTCCACTGAAATTTCTTCTCCTTCCTTTGCAAGGAAGTGATAGGGTGAGCTATCCTCGAGAACCCTGCAATAAAACTTCTATAATAACCATCTAGACCCATAAAGGATCTGACTTTTGTCACTCTCTTTGGCACTGACCATTCTCTGATGGCATCAATCTTCTCAGGATCTACAACTATCCCATCCTTCGAAATGATATGCCCCAAGTAATGAATCTTCTCTTGATAAAATGAGAACTTGCTCAACTTGTCATATAGTTGGTGATCTCTTAGCACCTGCAACACCATCCTCATATGATTTTCATGATCTTCCTCTGACTTGGAATACACTAGAATGTCATCCAGGAATACTATGACAAACTTGTCTAGATAGTCCCTGAATACACCATTCATTAGGCAGATAAAAACATCAGGTGTGTTTGACAGCCAAAATGACACCATTGTGAACTCGTAATGACCATACCTTGTTCTAAAGGTAGTCTTACTGATGTCTTCATCCTTTATCCTTACCCGGTGATATCCTCACCTGAGGTCTATCTTCGAAAATATCTTCGCATCCTTCAACTGATCGAAGAAGTCATCAATCCTTGACAGAGGATATTTGTTCTTTACAGTTACTTTATTCAACTATCTAAAATCGATACATAGTCTCAGCGCCCCATCTTTGTTCTTCACAAACAAGACCAGGGCTCCCCAAGGTGACATGCTTGGGCATATATACCCATTCTTCAGAATCTCTTCAAGTTGCAATTGTATCTCTTTCAGTTCTGGTGTACTCATTCTGTAAGGAGCTTTAGTCAATAGAGCCGCTCCAGGCATCAAGTTTACAGAGAAGTCGATATCTATTTTGGAGGTAGTCCGGGTACCTCCTGAAATACATCTTCAAACTCCTTTAATACTGCATGATATCCAATATTTGAGACCTCATCCTTAGATGCTTCCTCCACATGGGCTACAAATAATTGACAACCTTTCCTGTAGCACTTCTTCAACTGCATTGTAGAGATTTCTCTGATAGAAACAACTCTGGGAATTCCTTGGACTGTTTTCCAATTTCCTTCCTCATCTAGGCAAGTGAATGCCTTGTTATGACAGTCCAAGATGAAATGGTGCTGGTCCAACCAGTCCATCCCAATTAGATAGTCATAAGAACCTAAAGGCAGAACATTCAATTCAGCCTTTGTGCTTAGTCCATTCATGCCCACTGCACATGACTTAACTAACTCGATGACTTTCCTCTTGGTTCCTGTAGCCAGCTACACTAACTAAGACTTTTCATGTTTTCTTCTCGACAATTAAAAACTTTCCACCACTCTAGGATCTATATAAATATGGCTAGCCCCTGAATCAATTAAAATAGTAAGGGCATGGTTGTTGATCATACCTTCTACTTCCATCACTTGGGACTGATATTCAACTTGCTTGTTGTCCAAGGCTGCGTAGATCCTTGGAAATATACTGCCCATGTCCTCCACTATTTTAGCCTCTTGTACATTGTGGACAACTCTCACTTTATCATTTCTGTGGGGGAAATATCTGTACCTATGGTTCCCTTTACAACCCCAACATTACATATGTGTTTGCCTTGGAAATTGCCCACCTACTTCAGCCTTTCTGGGCTCTATAAAACATGACTGTCCTTGAGGACTGTACCTAAAAAAGGGTGTCTCAGTTCCCTTCTTCCTCTGATCCATATTGAATTTCTTCTTGTCTTCCCAAGTCTTCCAGAAAGTAGTCTTCTCTCTTTGCTGCTCATATAAGCATTTCACTCTTCTTATCATTTCTTCCATAGTTTTTGGGTCATCATACTGAATCTTGTCCCCAATGGAAGGTGGCAATCCACTCAGATACCTTTGAATCTTGACAGTCTCATCCTTGATGAACATAACATACTTCAGTAATTCCAAAAACCTTCATTCATATTCATCAATGGTCATGCTACCCATCTTGAGTTCAAAGAACTCTTTCATATTTCTATCATAATATCTTTTAGTCAAGTATTTCTTCTCTAAATACCTCTTGAATTCTCTCCAAGTGATATCTTTCTCTCTAATGTGTGGTACCTACATAAGTTGATCTCACCACATGGATGCCTTTCCCTTCAGTTGATACATTAGAATTCTTTCTTCTGCATGAGAGGAATAATTTTGCAGTTAGAAATATTTCCTCATGCCAAGCAACCATGTTTCATCATATTCCTCCTTCTTATGTTCTCCATCAAATGTAGGAGGCTTAATATTTTTCATTTCTCCCTTCAGTTCATCCACTCCAGATCTCCTGTGCTTTCTGGTAGGATATGGGCTTGATTTTCTACATGCCTCCTTATTGGAGTGTTTCAGGGAGTGACGACGATGGCTGCTAACACTTATTGATATCCTTTTATTCTCAGGGATCCTGGGACTCCCTGTTTTGCTTGAGTCACTCTCCTTATCCAATTTATTTTTGATCCTTTCCAGGCTCTTCATCAAATTTAATTTGAATTCTCCCTGTTGTTCCTTAGCTTTCATGAGGTTTCTTCTATCTTCTCGGTGAATCTAGGCATCTTTTTGCAATCGTTCAATGATTTTCATCATATGCCCTTCCTGATCTAACTCTTCTTCATATCCATTGGAGTTTGACCCTTCAAATCCCAAATGAACATCCATTCCTTTTGCTTCATCCTCGGAACTGGAAGCAGTCCATGCCTCTTCCATTTCTTTGCACTCAGTGGAAACTCTATTCATTTCTGGCACTTATTAAACTTCTGCAAACACAATGTACAAACAGGAAGCATTTATCAGGCCATTATTCCTTAACAAATCCCACAACATTTATAAACAAATCTGATTCAAGAAAACTTTTAGTTTTCATTCTCTGTGATTCTCATTCAATTAAGAATACCCACAGATTTCTTCTTTCAGAGCTCTGCTCTGCTAAGTTTTCGGGCACCAACCCCTTTATCTCGGTCCCCAACCCACGTGACCATGGGTCGTGACCAAGTGCTAGATCAATAAGAGTGTACTCGGGTCTTCGACCTCGTAAATTTTCAAAGAGAAATATGACAATCAATCATATTTTCAAGTTACTGAACTCACACAATAGGGTGGATCAACAGTCCACGTCTACCTAGTATCCAAATACTGACACTCGTTGTGGAACCTCAGGTGTATGAGTTTCGGGACCTCGGGACTTCAGAATATTTCGCATCCGCACACCCCGAACCATTAATCTCCGAACACTCCCACGTCACCTTAGGTGACGTTATTTCGTTACATCACTTAACGCTTTCCCAATTACGGGGGCATGAAACGATGGTTTGGAGTAACCTGCCTTTCATCCTATAATTATCCTAACGCTGACACGTAACCCTTTAGTGAAACCGTGGTTTGGATTGCGGGACCACCTTGGAGAATTAGCTTCCATGCAACTTGGGTCCCTGCAATGCATTCTGGCCGTTGATATTGATGTATCGTGATCAATACCACTGTGGGTCCTTCGACCTTTAACTATGTTATGTAACCTCGGGCCCCACATAGTACATTTGTCACCAACTAAGGCGATGGCACATGGTATGACTAGAAAGGTCCACGTCACCCCAGGCAACGTCATCCGACCCCACCATGTCTATCCTTTCACTTCAAAACTTCAGGCTTTAGAGCTTCAGACTTTGGGAGTTTGTCACACTCCACACTAGAACTCCTCCGAAGTGATTTTCCTTTGTCTTTATGGACACAGATCTAACGATCATGATATTTTCCTACGATCTATGGTGTAGATGTCCTTTAGGAGTTTATGCCTCAGCGCATTCCACTTCTCTCGATTGCCAAACTCCGAAAGGCTTCCAGGATAACCTTCCTACACATTCTCTGGATCTGACGGTCGTAAAGGGATCTCCTTTTTCCCAACTGATCCTATGGCTCCAACACCCCAAGTGTTGAGCTCTCTCTCTCTATGGTCAAATACCACGCTGACTGTGGTTTTAATCTACTGCTACTCCTCCTGAGCTTTGTAACATGGCCAAGTAACCCCTTGGCACTCAGAAACACCTTGGGTCCAAAGACCACTTATCTGACCCAATCTAGGCTTAGCGTTGAAACTATGGCTTTGATACCATATTGTAACATCCCCGACCATCACTCCCACTATCAAGAAACACTACTATGAGGAATATATATATTTACTTATATTGAATATATGCATTAAATCAAATTAACATATTTAGTATGGATTTACTGCTGTCATACAGACTTAAACATAATTAACAACAATTCAAACTTGCAACGGAATACATGATAACATTTCAAGACATAGACATGCATCACATATAAATTAAGTACATAATTAATAGTTATCTTTTAAATTGGCGTAACACCACCAACTACGTGCAGACCTTCCATGAACCTCTCAGCCTTAGACCATGCTACTCATCACTCTCAACAGTAGGTCACTCCCAAGCTGGGACTAAGCTCCATCAGGCAAGGGAATCCTAGGCTAGGCAAGGTCAACAGGAAGACACACAGTTTATGAGGAAGGATTCTCTCCCAGGAGCCACTTATTCCCACTGCTCACAGACTCTCATTCCCCACATGCCTATCCCACCCCAGGAGTATACACCTTCACTATCACTAGGACAGTCCTTCGGCTTCTAAACCTCCCTTGCCTTGGGCTTCAACAATAGGTCGGACTAGAATTCTATGAGCTCTGTGGCAGCTACAGGACCCCTTCCAGGAGTTCTCACTTCCTCCGTGCACTCTCTCACCTGGAGAGAGTCTCTCACAGGGCTGGAAACCTACCTCTTCAACCAAAACCACCTCCCTCAACTGGAGAGAGTGTTGCACACAGGCCTGACAACCTGCTTCTTCAGCTCCATTCTAGCACAAAGAGGACCACAATATGGCTAAGCAAGGAACAAATGATGGTATCCAATCACACTCAGCCAAGGGACTGCATGGCCACAACAACCCATATTTAAAACACAGATGGCATAGACAATTGTGGTGTGCTCAGGTTTCACAGAAGACAACGAACCAGATATTTAAGATCGAACTCAGATTTGCAGAATGGATAAACCAATTCATAGGACACATAGGATGTTAAGGTCCTAGCCCGCACATAGGTAGATCAATGTATTCGGATGTAATAAAGGTCAATATTAATAAGACCTTTCAATAAAATAGAATAAGGCGGATGTAAGAAGACCTAATAGAAGCTTCCGCTTCTAGAAGGATCTTCC
>ML779051.1:846193-859581 GCA_009831015.1 Picea engelmannii
CTGATTCAAAGTGCTATTTCTGTTGCTATTTCGTATATCATTTCTGTGTATTGTGAAGATTATGCTGGATATTTTACTGTTATTTTGTCATTTCTAGCATTTCGTTTCTGTTCTGCATATTTTATATATCTGGTATCTTGCATAGGAGACATGGCTCCGCCCATGAGTTTTCCACTGGTTTTCATATGCGTGACAGGGAAATTATGCAGAGGTCGATGATGAAGGCCAAATGCAGAGACCAGGGAGAATTCATGGGAATACACCAGTCGATCACAAAGGTCTCCCAGTTTTGGGTTTCAAAGCTGCATGAGATATGCAATGATCAGACATAGAGGTAACACGGTTTAGAAAACGAATGATAGAATGGAGGACGAACTGCCATCAGGGCTCAATTATTGGGTTAAATTGCATGTGTCTGGGCTGACACATGTCGCCCATGAAATTGCATGCACTCCATCAAGCATGCGTTCCCTTTTCTAGGAACTTAGATAAAAAAATATACCTTTCACACCACTTTGGAATAATAATGAATTATTATCTCCAGGACTTAAGCTCTCAAGCTTAGCCCCTATTCCAACATTTCAACCCCCTTTGCCTTACCCACTCTAGGGAAGCTTAGTCCCCCATCACTCTTTCTTAGTGTTTGGTCAGCACACAACAATGTTTATATATTATATTAATGATCTGCATAATTACATATACAAAATCAGGCTCCTGGCCTTAACACTTAGGCGCTTCGACCTAATAAACACATAATCCCACTAACTTATCAATACTCGTCTCACCATGCTACAAAACATGATTACAATTGTACTCTGATAGTGAGAGTTCCATTCATATTGAAAATAACTCAGCCTTCCATTCGAAGACTAAGCATATACAACTCGTGTACCATTTCATACGATCTATCTTGGAATATGGACATTTGAAGTTGGAAAAGATACACACTATCTAGAATCCTGTAGACATGTTAACAAAGGGAGTAACCAGGGAGAAACTGAGTTCCTTCTCAGTTTCAGTTTCTCTTCAAGCATGAAGGTGAAGATGAGAAATTTTCTAGGTCCAAGGTGTAGTATACTCTAGTAGGTACAACAACAGTGGTAGATTGTTGGTTGTAGAGGCTGATTATCTTCCTATTTCATAGGTCTTTGTTTTCAGCCGTGTTTATACCCCATGAAGACTGTACACCCCTCCACTCGGGGGGGGTGGTTGTAAGGGGGGGTTTCCCCCTCTTGCAGGGTCTAGGGGAAAGAGAGCCCCTGACAGAGGTTCGAGGGTGAACCCCCCGAAGGAAAAATTGCCTTATAAATGTATTGCGACTATGCATCATTGTGAATATTGTATTCTGAGAGAGAGAAGAGGAAGTCACAACGAGTGTGTTGTAGGTTGTATCCCTTCATTTATTGGATAATAAAAATGAAGGACATGACAATTTCTCTGGTGGAAGTAGCCCACACTGGGTGAACCACATATATTTGTGTCTCTATTGTATTGTGTATATTCTGTGTTTTATTTCCTCATTTGTTTTTATTTTATTTCTCTACGATCCTGTTTTTCTAATAGGAAAACACATCCATAGATGAACCTAAAGAATCACAAAAAGGATAGAAAGAAAAATAACCTTCTAGCCATATATTCTAGTAATCAAGTTGAAAGTAACTTGGATGTGGATTGAAATATTGTATGCTCATCTATGCAGAAGGAGGTGAATGGGAGTAGTCTTCATCACGAATATGAGAAGCAAATGACCAATCTCTTCCACATCAAGATTAGGTCAAGAAGAGCAAGATAGATTCTCTATTCGACTCTGGTTCACACACTAATCTTATAGCAACAGATCTCATCAAAAATCTTGGATTGGAGGTTCACGGTCATCCTATCCCCTATCCATTGGGTTGGGTAAACAATGATGCCAAGATAAAGGTAATGAAACAATGTAAGATTAAATTTTATATAAGTGTTGATTTTATTGATGAAGTGGAATTGGATGTAGTTCCCCTTGATGTATGTGGAATAATTTTTGGAAGCCATTGCATGTATATGAGGGATGCAATATTCATGAGAAGATCCAAACAATACTGACTGATCAAGGATGTGAATTCATACATCATAACACACGTAAATGAATGTCAAATATCTCAATGGTAAGTGCCAACCAAAACAAGAATTTGATTAGTTCTAGTAAGAAATTTTTTTGGCTTTTCTTAATAGAAAATCAGTTTGATGATGAGCCAATTAGAGTGAAGGCATCCTTGGAGGGGTGTAATAAAATGTAGAAACATCATTTGGAGGATTTTCTAAAATACTATAGAGGAGTGTTCAAGGATCCTAAAGGGATACCACCCAAGAGGGATGTGTAGCACAAAATACAATTATTTCCAGACTCCCCCTTGCCAAATATTGGGTTGTATAGAAAGTCTATTCTAGAAGCAAATGAAGTTAAGAAGAATTTGCAACCATTGTTGGAGAAAGGTGTGATTTGAACAAGTACCTCACCTTTTGGGTCACCCATCATAATTATACCCAATAAGGATGGGAATTTGAGAATGGATATCAATTACAAGGAATTGAACAATATTACACTGAGAATCAATACCCTATGTCAATGATCAATGATTTGTTGGACCAAATACAACATGCCAAGTACTTCACTAAGTTGGATTTGAAATCAAGATATCACCAAGTACAAGTCAAAGAAGAATATACCTAGAATATTGCATTCAAAACAAGGAAATATTTGTATGATTGATTGGTTATTCCATTTGGTTTATCCAATGCACCAACTGTATTTATGAGACTAATGAATGATGTTTTATGCTCTTATCTAGATTCATTTTTTATTGTCTATTTGGATGATATATTAGTTTATAGTGTTACATGGGAGGAGCACATCTCACATCTTATGCAGGTGTTAGAGACTCTGAAGAAGAACCAACTATTGGCCAATCTCAAGAAATGTGAGTTTTCTCTGCATTCTTTGGTGTATTAGAGGTATGTGATTGGTGGAGGGGAGCTCAAGATAGATCCTACAAAGATGGATGTCATCATGAAATGGCTAGTTCCTACAAATTTCACTGAAGTTAGGAGTTTTTTTGGGGCAACACAATACTTTCAAAATTTCATAGCTTCATTTTCAATGGTAGGTACACAAATCCACGCCATAATGACCAATGGTAAGAGTTTCAAGTGGGGGAGGAATGAACAAAATACATTTAATGATATGAAAATAAATATTAGTGAAGCACCAGTAATCAAACTACAAAACTTGGAAAATCCATTTGAAGTGGAGACAAATGCAAGTGGATATGCCATGGGATCACTAGTGATGGAGGGATGAACACTCGACTGTTATGATTCCAAAGTATTTCATGGGGTTGTTCTCAACTACCCTACCTATGACAAGGAGATCTATGAATTGGTACAAGATTTCAAAAAGTGGAAGCATTATCTAATGGTAAAAGAGACCATCATCCACACAGATCACTAGCCACTATAGTATTTGTAGGCTCGGAGTCAACTACAACAAACCAAACATTACAGGTGGATGGGGTTTTTATAAAAATTTCATCTAGTCATCAAGTATAAGAAGGGTAGCACAAACAAGTTGGAAAACATGCTTTAACAGGAACCCAAATACAATATTACATCTTTGGGAAATTTGATGCACATGGATCCTTTTACCCATAATGCATACAAAGAAGCATACACAGAATATGAGGAATTCAAGGAGGTGTCTCAACAACTACATGGACAAATTCATATAGAAGAAGGTGATGGAAAGGATGACTATCATTTCTAGAATGGTTTACTCTACAATCTCGACAAGCTTTGTGTTCCTAAAGGTGGATGGTTTTAGGTTATCAGAGAGGCTCACACCTCCAAGGTTGAAATACATTTTTGTGTTGGGAAGATAGTTTCCAACTTACAGAGGTATGTTGATTGGCCTAGAATGCAAGAATATGTAGCATGATATATTATAGTATGCATACTTTGTTGTACCAACAATCCCAACAACATGAAGAAAGGTCTATACCATCCCTTACCTATACCCACTCGACCTTGGGAAAAAATTTCCATAGTTATTGTGGGAGGTTTACCAACCACACAAAAGGGACATGACTATTTATTTGTGGTAGTTGACAGGTTAAACAAAATTTGCATTCTCATGCCTTGTAAAAAGACCATCAATGCATAGGAAGAAACAAACTTGTTCTTTGAACGGGTATGGGTGCACTTTGGGATACCAAGGAGTATCATCTCATATAGGGATACCAAATTTCTCAGTGCATTTTGGACTACATTGTAGGAGAAGATGGACACTAAGTTGAAGAGGTCTACAACATTCTATCCATAGATAGATAGGCAGAGGAAAGTAGCCAATAGGAATTTGGTGCAACTTTTGAGGGGTTACAATCAGAAGCATTTGAATTCTTGGGATGCAAATATGATCTATATACATCACTCTTATAATAGAGAATTCGAAAATTCTACTGGTAAGTCACCTTTTCAAACCTGCTTTGGATATTTTCCACCTTCACCCTTAGATGTTGTATATGGAAAACAAGGGGGAGTGAGGGATGACCTCACATGATATGCATTAAAGGATTTTTTTTTTTTGAGAAGATCAGGAAGATCCATTTGCAAGTACAAGAGACACTAAAGAAGTCACAGGAAAAGTGCAATGCTAGACATGACTATCACATAATATAGAGAACATTTAGAGTGGGAGAGAAAGTATAGTTACAATTGAATAAGGAAAGGCTATAAGGTCCTGGTAAGAAGATAAATTATATGTGGTATGATCATTTTGAGGTATTAGAAAAGGTGGGAGGTAATGCCTATAGCCTCATTCCTCCCCCATAGATCTGCATTTACTCAGTAGTGAAAGTGGAGAATCTCAAACTCTATGAGCCTTACATGTTGGATAAATAGGAGGAGTGGGTCCTAAATTTCATAGAGGAATTAACACCAAATGATCACGTAGAGTTGGTGTTGGATATAGTTTTGCATAAGTTGTATTGAACTACAAGACAAGGGAAACATGACCTTTGGTAGATTGGGCTGAAATGAAAACTTCTAGGAAAAAGAAAATGCGTACTCCAGGGAGAAGGTAGAGGAAAAATTTCCTCACCTCATTCAGTAAATATTTTTGGGAACAAAATCCTCCCTAAATAGGGAGGTATGATCTTTATTTTTGGGAAAAAATTGGAGGATTCAAATTGCAAGGCCATTTTAGTGGTAGGTCCTAATTTGAAAAATTGGGGTCTGGAA
The DNA here is from genome assembly GCA_009831015.1 of Picea engelmannii. Taxonomy (NCBI): domain Eukaryota; kingdom Viridiplantae; phylum Streptophyta; class Pinopsida; order Pinales; family Pinaceae; genus Picea; species Picea engelmannii. The sequence goes on from ML779051.1 coordinate 851,465, forward strand.
CCTTTCAGATCCATTTTAATGAATTAGATGAATTTTTTTTGGGTTACGGTGTCCAATCCTTGTGCACATTCCCTTGAAAATGTTTTACACTATGATACCTTTCCAATGGTGTATATCTTGTGTCATTCAAAGATCGTAGGCAAAAGTTATGCCTCTCGCAAGTTGACCTACAATGTTGACCACCATGGTACAAGAAGATGTCATGTTTCCCCCCATTAATTATGCATATGGGGTTGGCCATTTATGTAATTTCAAGAATATTATAGAAGGTCCAAATCCCTATCACAATTGAGTGTTGAGGAAGTCAAAACCCTACTCCTTGATGGCTATCATTCTATGTTAAATATCAGGCCACTAGGAGGAGAAGGGGTTCCATTATTTTGCATTGTATCTCATTCCATACCTAAGAAAAACATTTCAGAGGGGTGTTCTATGAGAATAATAGAGGAGGATATATTTTTTAGGATCCATATAGCCTACAGGTCAAATTCCAATCCACAGAGAGTGCCTCTTTTTTTGTACTTGTATCATTTCTATACCAGAGAAAAGAGAGTAGAGTAGCCTCACCTTCTAGATGGGTTTTCTCCCGTATTAGTTTTCCCAGGTCATATCTTTTTTTTATTTGTGGATGATGTGTGTATTTATTTCTATTCTCTATTTTTCACATTTGAACTATTTCATACTTTTGTTTTTAAGAAGAAAACCATTAATCAAGAGTCTAATATCTGAAGGAAAAATAACCCTAATAGTAAATATTTCATTATTTATCAAATATGTTGTGATGAACTCTTTCAGTAGAATATCCACGACAGTTTATAGATCATTAGGACAACATTCCATTCCCTCACTATTGGTCCCTACACAACATTAAAATAATTTGAAATATGTTGATAATTTGGTTTTCATTGATGTCAACCCTTGAAGAAGCCCCAACAGTGTGGTTTTGGTACCCAAAGTTGGTTTAGTAATATGGACATTAAGGACAGAGTAAATGCAGGCAAGACCCTCATAGTTGGATAGTAATTTTTGTGTCATTTTTGATGATAGTTGGAACACCATGTAGTTCCTCACAGTTAGGGATATATGACCTTGTGATATTGTAAGACCCGAAGAAGTGGTCAAGAAGCTCCTAGTTGGTTACAAGTCTTTAATGAAAGGGTAAATTTGTTGTAACAAGAAAACCCTAGAATCCATAAATTAAGGAGAGGAGTTACCTAGCACAAGTATAAATATATCTCAAGGAGTCATTCACAAGTACACTCACACACTTATTCATTACTTATCTTTGTTGTGATATAGTGATATTTTTTCTAAGGTTGTAGTGTCATTTTCGAAGGTAGAAAAGGAAGGTTCGAGGAGAAAGTTTTGGAGTTGCAACAAAACCTAGTTTCTGAGGTGTACATGGGTTGTAGGTTAGAAAGGAAGCATATGTACATGGGATACAATGGAGAAAAGCGCATATATACGTAGGAAATAGAAGAGAAAGTTGCCTATCTGTAAAAACGTTCATGAATTATTGAGTAAATGTTGGTACCATGTCCTTGAAGTCTGAATGAAGTCTGTAGGTCAACATCTCAGAGTTTTAGGTCAGCTACAGACATATTGGTATGGTTTTAAACTTGTTTTGATGGTTACTTTTAGTCATGATATGGTGTATGGTTGAGGCATGCTTAGTGTGATTGGTATGGTACTTGGATATGGTATATCTTGGTTTCTTGGATGAGTGAGGAGCACTCTTATATATGCTTCAACATATGACATGGCTCTTATGGTTCATATATTTGAGTTGATTATCTGAGGTTGAGTCATATTCATTTTGTATGGTGGCATATGCATGAGGGACATTGTTACACATTATTTTCATCACCCTTATGACCATTAATAATGTAAACCTATATGTTTCCTTAAGAGGGGTCAGTAGTCTGAATTCTTGAAGAAAGAAGGGAGAAGAACTTTTCCTGAGAGAAGAAATTGGATTTTCCTTTGTAAAAACCCTATTAAGGAGGATTTACATAGGTTTCACTATACACAGGGTGCATAAATGCTTTATTTTCGTAGGCTTCTCTATATCTAGGTTGCGGAGTTTCCACAGGCTGCACTATAGCTAGGGTGCGACGACCTTCGTACGTGGGAAAAACAAGCATCTTCTCGATGCTTATAGAAGGAAAAGCTTCTATGGTGAGGTGGCCTCTGAATGCTTTGGATCTTACTTGCTTTCATGATTTAGTGGGATCATCCTAACCTCCTCACCTTATCCTCTTTATATTATAAAATGAGAGGAGCTCTCATGGAGAAAGTTAGCTTGAGCTTGGCTTGGGATTAAGTTGTTTTGGCTTGAGATTGTTAGCTTGGTTAGAGTGGCTTTGAGATTTTCTTTATCAAGATAGATTGTGAGTAGCTATCAGATCCATGGTCTCAGAATCCTTGGAGCAAGAAGTGTGTGGGAAGCAAGGAACTGTTGGAAGAAACCTGACAACATCAAGGCATTTGGTTGTATCTTTCTTCTACATTATTTAATACAGATATACTTTTCTTTCCTATATGAATGTTATTTGTCCATATTGTATGATTCCTTGATCACGTACATAGTTTCATATCAAATAGACTTTGTTATTCTTGTCTTCGTTGGGTTGTGTTTATTTGTAGATATTTCTCCATAAGCCTCGCGATGGAGCTTGGATTGCATTGGCGAAGTTGGATCTTCAATATTTAAAAGGTATTTTCTAGATCCATTTCTCATTTGATAATTGAGAGATAAGGAAAGAGTAGTGTACTATTTTGTTTTGTTCTAGATCTAGGTGGATCTAGGGGGATTGATTTTTGTCTTCACTTAACAATTAGCCCGATAACAATATTGGCGACTCCACTGGAGAACAAATTGTTTTCCTAGTTTGTATTTCTTTCTTGCTTTGATTGCCTAGGTTTTGTTTTCTGAGTCACTGGGAGATCTAGGTGAACTCTTTGATTGTCTGAATTCACTTGAAAACCTTCTTATTTTTTAAATTTTTTCCATTTTTTGTTTGATTTTCACACCCTTCTTTGAGGGACAGTGTGGCGACTTATGATTTCTGCACCCTACCTATTTAGACCAATGTGGAAACTCCGCACCCTACCCATTTCTGACCTGCAACGATCAAAGATTTCCGCACTGTGCTAGTTTTCCAGCCTACAAAGTTTGTGAAAAAAATTGTTTTTTGGTGGTTTTCTCTGCCTAGATCTGTGATGTAGTTTTGGGGTGATTTGTTGGGTCCAATTACAGTCTGCTTGATAAAATTTGAATCTTCTTTCAGCCATATTTGCCTTATTTTTTCTTTTTTTTTTTCTTTTGAAAGATTTGATCTCTCCCTTTGAGTGTCTTTTTGTTACAAAACATTGTCTTTTCTTTAGAATTGTTTGTTGAAAGAACTTGTTTTTCTTTTTTCTGAATAAATCGTGTTAAAAGAGAAACTTTGTTTGGGTTGTTTTTGTTTTGAAGTGATTTGATATTGCTTTTAGCTATCTTTGGAACAAAAATCTTATTTCTTTCTTTGCATTAGATTGGGGGCATCCTTGCATTTGAAATAGCAAAATTGCATAGTTTTTGGTCTTGAATCCTTAAACATTCTCCCCCTCATGGCCGGGGGGGTCCAAGAATCGTGTATTGGTGTACAGTCTCTTTTGCTAATTTGTTGAGAATCTTGATATTGATGAGTTTAGTACATTTTGGGACATTGTGCATATGGGAATGATAAATTTTTTCTCCTTCTCGTAGCATAGCTTTCATCGAAATGAAAAGATTGCATCTTCATATATTTGCATAACTTTCGAGTCAGTCAAAACACCATATTGTGCATGCCATCTTCCTTTTGAGTAACAACAACCTTAAAATAAAGAACTTATAAAAATTGATTAGACATTTTTATATTTTTTGGTAGAAAACCTACATTAGATTAGTTGTAGGGATTTGGAATAGGTTTGAAAGATAACTTTCCAAAGCTACAAACAAACATAGAATCTTGAGTTAGGGAGCGGTGAAATCCACTTGCTACATTTTGTCCTGGGAAGCCCTTCTAACACAAGGGTCAAAATTGAGGTCGCATTAAGACTGGCATAGTTACTCACCCTTCTTTGTTGGTCTTGGTGTATATATTGCGCATATTATGGGGGTTGCTTGAAGGTATACCCACAATGATGAGTGGAAGCCTTTTGAGTTGATTTCGAGCTAGATACCCCACCCTTGAGCATGGATCAGACTGTCAACTGTTTCCCTAGGAATCACTGTAGTAATTGGTAACCTTAGTGGCCTATCTCTTTAGGGTATTTACATGAGGTGATTGTGGAGGGGAAAGTCTTCACGGTACCTAGAATCGACATTGGCCAAACTCACTCGAGCTCCTTGGAGGGTATACCCACGATTATGTGTGGGAGCTTGCACCAGGGTGTAAGTCCGTTAAGCAGGTCATCAACGTAATGTTTCCACTCGCTCTATCTCAACACTTTCTTACTTTGATCCCATGACGTTGGCTTTCATCATCAACTGGTGCGATCATTGTGAGAAAGTTTTGTTTGCTTGCTTGCTTACTAGATTTTTAGCATGTGCTGTTTGTTTTCCCTAGCAGACTCTAGGTTGGATATTTATTTAATGGCATCAGTTCCTTAAATGACCAATGAAGGAACCCCTGCTCCAGGGAAACCTTTTGTTTTTCCTTCTTACGGAAACATTGGTCCTCCTCACATTGCTACTTTGAGACTTCTAGGTCTCACAATTGGATTACCGATATGGTTGTTTTCCACTCAGGTAGTCCTGAATGAAATTAGTGCTTCATTTGTAATCACTTCCCCCCAAGAACATCAACCTCATGTTGATTCTTCACTGTTTTCACCAGTAAGATCTTCTTCGCCTTCTTCACTTGCAAGGTCTTCTTCCATTTCATCTTCTTCGTCAAGTGAAAGCCCTAAAGCTAGTAACCCGGTGGATAAGAAGAAGAAGAAAAGGAAAAATAAGAAGAAGAAAATTAAGCAAGGATCCAAACTTCCAACCACTGTCAGATGTGTTGGAAAGAAACCAATTACTGTTGATCGTGCTGGGAGTGTTGATGATTCCAAGAACACCCAAACAACCCGTAATCCCAAGTACCCTTGAAGGCTTTGTAAGGGTAGCCATCTTCTCAAGGATTTACCTGGTCTATCCAAGGATATAGAAGCATGGTCTACACACCCTCACCAACCCCTGTCATCAACCTCTGAACAACATGCTGATGACCTCCCATCAACTAGTTAAGATACTGTTATGAAGAAGGAAAGTAGAGTCAAGTTCTCGTGCATGTTATGCAAAGGGAGTCATCTAACTCACCTTTTCCCTCATATGGACGAAGTCTCAAAATTACTGGAAGACATGAATGTTTCATAGCCCCAACTTCCATTTTCTTATTGCAAGCTTACTCTCGACCCACTTATAGTTGATGGAATGATCAATCCGTCTGCTTCATCGGTCAGTCTGGTTGATCATGTAATCAGTCTAGTCATGTCCTTAGTTGAACCAGTTGATAAAGTGGTCGATCCAATCCCATCTTCGGTCAATCCCATTCTCCACTTGGAGAATGCAACCCAAGCGGTCGATCTGTTTCCAGTCATCGACCCCATTCTCCCCTTGGAGAATGTAAACCAAGTGGATGATCTGATCTCATCTTTAGTCAATCCTACTCTCTCGCTCGAGAGTAAACCCAATACTGCCCATGTTTTTCTTGTTGATATAGAATCTACTATGTTGAGGGGGATTCCTCCTTCTCCCATGGAACCCCCTCCAAGTAATGAGTCCATCCTTTTCAATTGGGGTGTGCTAATTGGACCTTGTCTTCCCTCTCACATTCCTTTCTATATTACAGTTCAGGTTTGTGGTCAGGATGTTCCTCAGATGTTGATAGATGAAGGTGCGTCCATTAGTATTTTATCCTCTATTGCTTGGCAAGATTTGTGTTGTCCGCAGATTGCATCGGTTACGCAGAATCTGTTAGTTTTTAACAAAAGAACCAGTCAACCTTTAGGGACCCTTCCTTAGTTTCCTGTGACTTTGGGAGGGAAAACTGTCTTTATTGATTTCATGGTAACCCAAGACCCCTTGGATTTCTCTTTACTCCTTGGGCGAGATTATGTCTATGCCATGAAAGATATTTTGACCACTCTTTTTCATGTGATATATTTCCCTCATGATGGAAGAATTGTGACTATTGATCAAATTTCATTCATCGGTCTTGACTGGATGACCTCCCTAAATCACTACTACATATTGAAAAATTTGCGATGACCACTTGCGACGAAAGTACTTTTTCGTCGCAACATGCAAGAGAAAAAGTTTATCTTTTCTAAATCTACCCCATATTCGTCGCAATATCGATCCCTACAGTTTGACTAAATTATTATGGTCAATGTTCATCTCATGAGTGAGGCCTGTAGATTTTCCATCGCTCTTGCGATGAACATTGACCATAATAATTTAGTCAAAATTTACCATTGAAAATGACCTAAAATAAATAGGTGAATTGCGACGATAGTGACCTAAAATTGGCCTATAAATATTTTATGATTTAAAGATGTTGCGACAATCTTGCTATAACAATGACGGTTCCGAAAGGGTATTTTTGTGCTAAAAAATGTCGCAGAATGTTGTTAGAGGTGGGGAAAAAAGTAAAGAGGGTGAAAAGGGTGATGGTAGATGTTATTGCCCTTGTAAAAAATGTTTCCTTAGACGTCCCGTAAGAATTTTAATAGCAACAAATACAAAACATTGTAGGAAATATGGTGACATTGATGGCAGATCGAATGAATATCGTCCCATGGTAATTAGCTATATATTCATTATCTTTTTTTATTTTGTCAATTTTATATAAAATTATATATATGCATATATATTGTTTGAATGTTTGTTATAGTATACACTAATTTTGCATGATTATTTGTAATTATAAAGTTAGAGTTGCCCTCTAAATTTCCACAGAATATTGCACCAAGTATTAGTAGAAATGATGTTGTACAAGTTGAGGAACATCATCATGACCAAGCAAATGAGGATATCATGGAAGAAGATGATGGGAAAAATCAAGTTAATGATCCTATGGATAAGATGATGGGACAAATCAAATGATCCAAGATTTGTTTTTGTAGCCAGATGAGGATGAGGAAAATGATGGCATATATGTTGAACCTCTATTAGAAAAGGAAAATAAACGACTTTATGAAGGATCAAGAGCAAATCTTCTCTTCACTACATTGTTGCTAGTGAACTTAAAGGTTGTGAATAATTTGTCGAACACTTGTATGACACAGATACTAAGGTATGTAATATGTTTCATCTCATACTATACATAAATGTTGATTTTTTTATATTTGTTTTTAGTGTTAATTAATGTGTAAAATAAGAATGCATTTTTTACGATTAATATTCTAACATTAACTGGTTGTTTGTTATGTTGTAGATTGTTAGGTGAATTTTTGTTACCATCGTCAAATATTTTACCTCTCACATATCGAGGTTTGCATGCCAATATGAAAGACATTGGAATGGATTATCAAACTATAGATGCATGTCCTAATGACCATATTATATATTATGGACAACATGCTTCGAAAATTGAATGTTCACAATGTCTTATCAGTAGATATCGAACCGATCAAGTAACAAAAAGGGTGCCTCGAAAGGTTCTTCGACATATTCCCATAATTCCACGTTTGCAGCGATTTTTCAGGTGTGGAAGCATGGAACAATTTATGGATTACCATGCACATAACATAAGTGAATATGGTGTTCTTCGAATGCCTACTGATGGTTCTGCATTTAGGGAAATTGAGGAAAAATGGGAAGATTTCAAAGATGAACCTAGTAATGTTAGGCTTTCATTGGTAGCTGACGGTGTTAATCCTTTCGGAGAGCTTAGGTCTATTTACTTAGTGTGGCTTATTTTTGTTATCAACAATAACATTCCTCCGTGGATGTAAATAAAGAGGGAGCACATAATGTTGACAATGATTGTTCTAGGTATTTGTTTACATTAGTTATTTGAATTTAACATTTTCATTTGTTTCAATTTTTGCATAATATCTTTTGTTTATTTATTTAATTATATATATTACATGATATCATT
>ML779051.1:869913-883254 GCA_009831015.1 Picea engelmannii
CCATATGTATTGACTACTTATCCTAATACAATCACAGTCTTCTTTTGCTACTGTTATCAGACTTTTCATGTCTCTTTCTACTCTGTATTTTGTTTAAGTTTAGCTCAGCTTTATGCTCATGAACTTGAATGAAACAATCCTTGATGTTTAGTATGACCCTACATTCCATGTACTTGGTTATCTGACCCTGCATTCACATGTATTTGGTTATCTGAAGAGTATTCTTCATACCTTTCTGTTATATTGCATCTGATTGACAGTTTCTAAAAGCACTGGTTCATTAAGATATTCTGATAAGTAAATCTCTTCATTGTGCTTTATTGATATCCCATTGATCCACCCACTAAAAATATTCAATTCTTAAGTTACCAGGCATACTTAGCTTACAACCCTAGGTAGTTCCCTGGAGTGATAACAGGATCTATGCGAGAAAATTCAAATTGAGATGACATAGCCACGAGACATACAAAGTGGATCTATGTGTCGCAGATTATACATATTCCATCGCAACCTAGACCAAGAGATGATATCCAGGGTCTTCAATACCATCGCCCAAAAGTACGAATCTAACTATGTGATTACATGTGTTGAAGTCGAACATGGTAGAAACCACTTGATTACCGGTCATTGATGAAATCGTTAACAAGTGCGAGGGAAATCACCATTGATGTAAATGACTCCCAAGGTACACTAGTACAATCCATCGAATGTGAATGAATGAGTTGAGGTCGAACATCCGACGAAATCTTTCGATCAGGGGTCAATGATGTAAACCGACTGTCAAAAGCGAGGAAACCTGCCTTTGAGGCATGCAAGTTTCAAGGTACCAAAGAATTTCTAAGTCTTGTTTCCAGATAATGAGCTGAGGTCGAAGGAACAAAACTCGTCACAGGAGGGCCTTGATGTATCCCCCATCAATGAAACGAAATGAGTAACAGATTTTGAAGGTGGAACAGAGTATGATGTAAGTTGGACTGGACATAGGGAAGGCCTCCACGGAGAGAATGGACAACTGCATATGTCCAACTCAATAGAGGTTTCATATGAACTTCTCTTGAACATATGAACGACACGACCAATGATTTGGCAGCATTGACTTAGAGACGACGCGGGGTATGTAGCAAATTGAATGAGAGACAAATGGATTTCCCAAACCGGATTCAAATAATGAATAGGGGGATGTCATGTTCAAGAGCGACACTTACTGCCAATTAATATGAATATGAGAACATACCCTTTTCCCAAATTTGCCCCCACCATTTCTGGCGAGTACCTCTTTATTTTTACACAAGCTTGAGGAGGATAACGTATGCTTGTTGATATAAGCTTATCCTTCGGAGTATGTTTAACGAACCCTAGGAAAGAGTGGTTCGGTCCCATGATGGGTCTGTCAATGTTTGTTTAACGAGTCCAAAGATAGAAAACTCGAAGGTTTTTCATGATTATAGAGTCTGGAAAAACACTTAAAAGAGAACTCTCTCAGTTCCTTTTTCGTAAAATAGTCTGATGAGATTGAAAAAAGAGATAAATTATTGCCCACCATATGATTTCTTCAAATACTTTATCGAGCATGAAAATAGCAAGGTCGCTCAGCTATCTTTTCATGTTTAGAGAGTCTGAAAAGAGATTAAAGAGGACTCCAGGGGGGTTCCTTTTTTGTATCACCTTGTTGAGCCCGAAAAAGTGATAAAAGTGTGCTCAATCGTGTTCTCATGTATTTTTGAGCGTGAGAACGGACAAAGAACCAGCTCGAGGTTTTATACAAAAACCATAAAAAACAAACAAAACATGCGATAAAGAAAAAATATGTCCACATCCTTGTATATGAACATCAAAGTCGTTATGCTTGCAAAAGTTGTACTCAAAAGGGCATTAGGGATTAGGTTTTAATAAATGAATAATTATAAAAATTCAATAACATGGTAAAAGTAAATATAAAGAAGTAAAGACTCTTTTTACCATATCATTTTAACTTTACCACTATTTGAGCCCAAAAACCCCTCTTTTACCCTTGAAATTCGGCGTCAGATTGCGGGAGTTACGAGCATCCATTCGATGAACCATCAACGATAGTGAGGTAGGCTCTTTGTCCTCTACCTTTTCATGGTTTAAATTTTCATTTTCATTGGCAAAAACAAATTTTTGAGTTGGTTTTGGGGGTTATTATTGCGGTCAGCCATTCTCGCAGGTGAGCTACACGGGACCTGTGAGAATGGGTCATTCTCGCAGGTGAACCCAAAGGTGCCTGTGAGAACTTTGCACTGTCCCTCAAGGGCACCTGCGAGAACCACAAAGTATAATTTTTTTTTAAAGTTTTGCTCAATGAAAGAAAACCAAATGTTGAATAGAGTTATTAATCTTCTTCTTGTGCTTCTTATGCAGGTATTTGGCCATCACCATGGTTCTGGAATGGCGTGAAAGGGAGCAAGAAGAAGATAATGCCATTGCTGGAAATCATCCTCCCACCATTGTCACTTTGAGAAACTGTGCTCTTTTGAAGTACTTTCGTATCCCGAGCATGAGGGCCCAAGTCAGGTTATTGGAGTACCTTGTGCATATGTGGGATCCTGATCAACAAGTATTTCATGTAGGGGTCCACACATTGTCCTTGGATATTGAGGACATTTACTTCTTGACAGGACTATCACGACGTGGGTACCACGTAAGCCTGACTGGTAGCAGAGGCGGTGGGCTGCCCATGAGTGAGTACTGCCGCTTACACTGTGTTCCAGAGGCAGAGAGGAGCAAAGGGAAAGTAGCTATTTGGGGAGTGCGGGATTTGACCCTCCACACTATTTTGTTCACCATTTCTCGTATGGCTGGGAGCTCCGCTCCTCACATGGTGCTCCAGATTTACTTTCAGTATGCCATAGAGTGTACTGAGCCTTGTGTTTTTAACTGGGCAGATGCAGTGCTTCGTAGCATGAAGATTCAGTTGACCAAATTCAAATGAGGCGACTTGAAGCAATTCAGGTACGGGTCTTTGTTGGTGTCCTTCTTTCTCGAGAGGGTTCCGTTAGTGAGGCTACAGGTTGAGTGGAATTTACCGGCCCCAACAGATCCAAGAATGCTGAGATGGTGTCAGCTCATGGCCCGGCACATAGCGGGGCCAATTATCAAATATGATGATACATTCTTCGACTGGTTGCGACCACAGATGCTGATGGTCGACGATTATTCTTATGCCAGGTTGGATTTTCGAGGAGATCCTGACTTGGTCCTGCCCGAGGGTGCTCAGTGGGGGGAACTTGGTAAGAAGTACACATTTTTATTTTTAAATGTTTTTGTGAATTTTATCATATGCAAATGTTTTTTTTTAATGTTTGTCCAAGGTCTAAATACAAAATTATTTTTTGATGACACAGATGTGGGACCTTACCGACCTCCTGGTACTTCTCCCATTCAGTGACGAGGTGAGGTGGTTCTAGTGCCATGATGGGACGTTGAGGATTGTGAAGCGGTGGAATAAAACCTAGAGGGTTTGACAACAGATATTCCAGACATGCCTCTTGGAGAGGTTCCACGACGTTATCAGCGTCATACAGTAGGAGTGTCAGAGTCCATTGGCCGTCTGCTTCGTAGGGTTGCTCGGGTAGTCATGTGTTACCGTGAACATCACCCATGACGTCATTTTGTAGAAGTTATGAGCTTCAAATTTTGAAATTTTGGTCCTCGGACGAAACGTTTTTTGTAAAAACTCTTTTGATCGTTATATATACATACGGATTCTACTGGTTTATCTTGTGTTGTGTGAAAATTGATGTGATGGATTTATAAATGATCCAAATGTATGTCTAATACATAGTTAGCCAATGCATCAATTAATGTATTTAGACATCTAGGAATATGTTGATATTCAATATAATCAAAATAACGTTCCAAGAGGTGAATTCGCAAATACACCCATAACAAAGTAGGACTTCGAATAGTGTAGACATTACTTAACTGTAGTACTACAAGCTGCGAATCGAGTCGCACAACCAAATGACGGATTCCGAGCAAGATAGCATCAATAAACAATTCGATAATGGTGCTATACTCTGCAATATTGTTGGTCGCATGGCTGAGACACGCACCTCATAAGGAGACAAGTTTGTTTGTAGGGGCGTAAATTTCCCATGCAGCGGAAGCAAGGTTCTGAGTACTACGACTAGCGCCATCAGTGAGGCCAATGTAGGGTAGTGAAGACTCCGACATCTGGAAATCAAACACAACGTCACATAAGGGAAAAGACCAGATAACGACAAAAGCAAGCTACAGTAACACACAAGAAGTATGATACAATAAAAATACAGGTACTCGTGCACAGGTGATCTTATGCATAGTACTTCTTCAAGTACAACCCATTTTTGGGTTCACTTAAAGGGATACCATCATAATCTACTAACTCATAAGCTCCTTTTTCCAAAACTCGTCTAACGATATAAGGACCTCGCCACATGGCTTCATGTTTTCCAGCTCCTAGCACATATCGATCTTGTTCATAGAGGAGAACGAGATCTCCTTTGAAGAAAATGCAAGGCTTGACATGTTTGTCGTATTGGGCCTTGACACATTTTTTCTGAGCTTCTATGACTAGGGTAGCATCGCGTCGAGTTTCGTCTAATCGCATAAGATACAATAGACGTTCTTCCTCAGTAGAAGTGTTTGGTAGGAGTTCAACAACTAGTTTTAAAGAGGGTATCTCACATTCAATTGGGAGAATGGCTTCTAAACCATAGACTAACCGGAAAGGTGTAAACCCAGTAGCGGTCTTGACGGATGTCCGATAAGCCCACAATGCCGAAAACAACATTGTGTGCCAACTTGTTTTGTGAATCCCTATCATTCGTCGAAGCATAGTTATGAGAACTTTGTTAATTGCTTCGACTTGGCCATTGGCTTGTGGATAATAGGGCGTTGATTTTTCATGGCAAAGACCCAACTTTTCAGTAAGTTCGGACATCATGAAGTTTCAAAAGTGGCTACCGTGATCAGTGATGATAGCCTGAGGGACACCAAAACGAGCTATGATGTGATTAAAAATGAATAATGTTGTGGTCTTTCTAGCGTTGTCAAATGTCAACATCGCCTCGACCCATTTCGTAAAGTAATCTACAACTAAAATGATGTATCCATGCCCCCCGATCGAGTGGGGGTGACATGTCATGAAATCGATGCCCCATTTCACAAAGGGACCAACGGAGACCACAGGGTGAAGAGGAGCAGGACGTGACCATATCTTGTTATTATAGGTCTGGCAAGCATGGCTTTTTTGAACGACGATTATGCAGTCGTTAAATAAAGAAGGCCAAAAATACCCTGCTCATAAGATCTTCTGGGCAGTAGCATACCTAGACATATGACCACCACAGGCTCCCAAATGGTAGTCATTCAAAGCTTTCTCGACTTTGTCGAAAAACTGAGTCAATCCACCGACGATAAAGAGTATCTCCGAGGATAATATATTGATGGGCTTGGTAGCGTATTCGACGTCGGTCAGTACTGGACAAAGTTGGCCAAAAAGTCTAGGTTTGGAGATATATAATGATATCACCATACCAAATATCATCAGTGCTGATGAGGAAAAGGGATTCATCGAGTAATGAATCAGCTGCTACATTTTCTGTTTCAGAATAGGGAAAGTCACATATCAATTCAGCAAATACTAAGGACTTCTTGGACTTGGCGTGTTCAAATTCCAAGTCAAACTCCTAGAGTATCACAATCCATTTGGAGTATTTTCCCCCTAGCAATTGATGTGTGAGAATGTGTTGCATAGGGTTGCAGTTAGAAATCACTGTAGTCTTGCGCGAGAGGATATAGTGTCGGAAACGTTGGACGACTTGGACGACTACCAAGGCCAGTTTTTTGACATGTAAATACTTGATTTCGGTAGGCATTATAGTTCGAATCAAGTAGTAGATAACATGTTTGTCATTAGCATCATCCTCTTGGACGAGAACCATACCAATGGTGTAATCCGAGGCAGCAAGGTAGAGGAAATAATCACGACTGTAATTGGGGGGAAAGAGAAGCAAAGCATGTGTTAGGGACAATTTCAAAGCTTCGAAAGCGTTGTTTGCGATGGTATCCCAGACGAACTCAGTCCCCTTTTTTAGGAGCCACGCAAATCCACGAGTTATCTCGACATAATTTGGAATAAAACGACGAATAAAGTTTTCTTTCCCCTGCAAACTTTGTAACTAGCGAAGTGTAGAAGGAGGAGGGAGATTAAGGATCGCTTCAACCTTTAAAGGATACACCCTGATCCCTTGACGTGAAACAATAAATCCTAGAAGTTGGCTAGATTCCACGCAGAAAACAGACTTATGAGGATTCAAACGTATATGGTAAAACCGACAGTGGATGAAAATGGCTTAGAGGTGGGTTGGATGATCGACTCGATGCATCAAGTGAGCAGGTAAATCGTCCAGATATGGTTGCACAATGTTCTTGATATCATGGAACACATAAGACATAGCGCGTTGAAAAGTTGCACCAGCATTCTTGAGATCAAAAGGGAGTTTTCGATAGGAAAAAGTGCCCCAAGGACAAATAAAAGAAGTCTTATGTTGATCCTTAGGAACAATGTTGATTTGATTATACCCAGAGAAACCATCCATCAGAGAGAAGATTTCACTTCCGATGCAATCATTGACAATTTGATCGACGAAGGGGGTAGGAAAGTTGTATTTGGGACAAGCTTTGTTGATATCCCTATAATCAACGCATACACGGATTGTGCCTTGTTTCTTGTTGATCTGGACAAGATTGGAAACCCAGTCAGTGAGGGCCACCGGGTAAATAAAGCCGGCTATAAGAAGTTTCTTAACTTCGAGCTTGATAGCAGCCACTTTACGTGGGTGAACTGGATGAAGGCGTTGCTGGATGGGTTTAGCATCAGGGTATGTCTTGATCTCATGTATCACAATGTCAGGGTCGATACCCAACATTTCTTCGTAGCTCCAGGCGAAGATGTCACGAAACTCTTTGAAAAGGGATGTGTAGGTGACGATTTCGTCAGAAGAACATGAAGCTCCGATATGGACATTTTCGACAATTCCAGGTTTGATGGATATGTTGAGGGGAATAGTGGGTGAGATATTACTTAAGTTTCCTTCAGAAAACACATTATGTGTGGACTCGGGAACGGTTGAGATGACGACAACAGTCGATGGGGTCGATATCCGTTGGTAGTTCTCAAGGGTATGTTGCTTCAGGAAGAGGATGGAATGATGGTGTCCATCATCCCAAGGGGTGTCCTCTATGACAGACATGATCATCTCGTCTGTGGGAAAAATGACATGGAATGGATTGGGAGACAAATCACCAAGAGAGGGGGTAGAAGGTGTTTCCGATTGAATGGCCTGATAGGAGGATTCGACCGGACTTAACGGAATTTCATTGCCATAACGAAGATAATCTCCAGGGTCAGGTACTAGCCATGGGTCATGAGACGCAGGAAGTTCGTGAATCGAAGTGGAGATCATGTTGATTGAAGCAACGGACGAGCAGGGAACATCGGGCGGTGGAATGGGGAAAGTACCCATTAATGAAGAGTCTTTGAGAAGGCCTACACTGATGTTCTCATAACCCGGTGGGGTTTTAGCGATGAACGGTACATTTCCAGTACGGGTGTTGGAGTTAAAGAAGGCTAATTGGTCAATGGTGACGACCTTCCCTTGATGTGGGAAATGTACCACATGGAAAAGGGTCGACACAAAGACACACATAGAATAGATCCAACTGCGGCCAAGCAGAAGATTGTAATCAAGGGGAGTGTCAAAGACTTCCACTTCGACTTCGACCATTTTGCCTTCTAATGTGATGGGTAATGAAGGAAGGACACCATAGGGCTTAAAACCGGATCCATTGAAGGCTTTGAGAGTGTTCTGGGATTCTTTCAAAGAGGGAGAGCCAATGGCTTTCCAGCAAGTAAGAGACATGACACACGTCAAGGCACCCTTGTCGATAACGGTTCGACAAATGTTTTTGTCAGAGACAATCACTTGGATCTAGAATGCGAGTTGAGGGGGTAACCTTGGAATGTGATCTTCCAAGTCAAAAATTATTAAATTCGTATCCGTCGGGTCGATTCCACCGATAACTTTCAACAGTGCCTTCCGTTGTGAGGGACAACTTTGAAGGACTTTGAGGGCTGACATCGCAGAAGGTGCTTGGGCCAGATCTTCAACAATGTTGTAGTTCTGGGTAGCATGAGCATGAGGATTGAAAGCCGATTTCCGAATGATGCCCTTTGGGGGGGCTCGAAGAACTGTGTCAAGGATTGGTCGTTCTAGATTAAGAGGACCATTGGTAAGTGGAGTCGTGGGAGAGGGTTGTACCAATGAAGGAGGTAGGTCATCAACCTTCTCTTTAGAGGGAGAATAATCTTTGGCTTGAGTGGTGAGTGCAATGTCGTTCTGCTTTGAATCACTAGTACACATCAATACATAGGATGTAGTAGAAGGTGAAGGTTGGTCATGAATGACCAACTGAGCCTGTTGTTGAGACGGGAAGGGTTGGGACAAAATGGCCGGAGCAGGTGGTTTTGGAACTCCTTGAAGGAATTTAGTGACCTTGGTGCGTCATGGACAATCCTTCGTGTAGTGATCATCACCAGAGATAAGACAAGGGTATCGAGGTTTGCGCTTATCCTGATCATCAACAGGTGTAGTTTTGGTTCACTCTGCTTGAGAAGTATTTTTGTCCTCCTTATTCTTACCCCTTCCCTTTTTGGATTTGTTTTTATCGGTTGGGGTAGATTGAACTGCATTTACCTCAAAGTCTTGCCAGTGGGAGGGGCAGGAGACGGAGCATTTTGAACATTAGAAGTAGCAGGTTTGGGGTTTGTGCTTGAGGCAGAATGTGGTTGGTCCTGGAAAGTGCCAATCACACCATCGGCTACATGTGAAGCAGCTGGAGTAGTTGAAGTGGCAGAAGTGGAAGGACGAGGTAAGTCGGGTAGTAAGTCGTAAAGGGTACCTGTTTGTGAGTAAATGAGATCAAGGTATTGAGCATGACTTATGGCCTTCTCTTCCATGACTACTCCACCCATGGATATGTCATGACCGATGTTGTTCACAAATGATTTTGTGAACCACTCTGCCAGCAACTGATCGGGGAGCTCGAGTTTAATGAGACGTCATCTCCGTCGCCACTCATGAATGTGATTGGATATATGAGTGGCTTTGTTTTGTTTGAAATAACTCAAAATCTCGATTCACGTTTCATAATGGATCGTTAACTGGTAGTGGGTGAGGAAAGCCATAGCTAGGGTGTTGAAGTTAGCGAAGAAACCTCATGGTAATTCTATATACCATTTCGTAGCAGAACCTGTTAGGGTTCGTTGAAAAACACGTAAATGAATAGGGTCATCCATCAATGAGTTGGATGAACACCAGAGGTGAAAAGTCATGACGTGATTGTTCATGTCCTCTTCCACTTTGTCGTCAAATTTAGGGATGTCCAATGGTAGCTTGGCTGGTATAGCAATCCATTGGGGAGAGTGACGAATTGGATCATTTCAAATCCTTGAAAAATTCAGAAGATCTAAAGTGGCCAAGAAGGGTAACTGTCGATTCACCTGCGAGTACTGGTGGCTTTGGGGGGGAAGCCCCGTCGGAAAACTAGTAGGACCATAAGTAGTCTTCATATAATATGAAGACCCAGGCAGATTCGATGGTGGTTGTAGAGGATAGTAGCTCATGGGATTGTATCCTGGAACAGGGACGTGAGTTTGAGCATTCAAGCCCCAAATAGGATTGGACGTACCTGGATATAGTTGGCCTATATTAGGGGGTATCATGGATGTAGCTAGAAACTACTACCCCCCAAACGATTGAGGAAGATGTTGTATCAACTAATTCCAATACTGGGCCAAGGATGGAGGTATGTTTTGTCCATAAGGTGGGGTCGATCCTCCTATTGAAGGTGGTGTCTCAATTGAGGGCAGCGTTCCAATTGGGGGTTGTGTTCCAATTGGGATGTGCGTTCCAATAGGAATTTTCCCACTGAGTTGGGTCATACCACCTTGGTGAAATTTTCCACCAACGGGAATCTGGTAATTTGGTGTGAATGACGGAATAGTGCCACTAGGATTAAGACTACTAGTGGAGGACAATAAAGGTCCTCTGAAAGGAAATTGAGGGAGTATGGGAATAAAACTGGGAAGAGAGTGCCCAAAAGAAGACGGACCACCAGGAGAGCCAGATGGAGTTTGCGAAGGAGTTGAAATGGAAGCATTCAATGCTTGGTATCCGGGTGGTAGTGTGGGGGTGATACTGGGTGTGAGCGGTGTGTCGATGGGGGCTTGGCTAACCACGGTAATCCCAGTGTGAACACTCGTAGTATCTGTGTGATGGGCCATTTCGATAGGGATGGTCAAGATGTGGTCAGATCACAGGGCGTTCGTACCAGGAAAGTAATAGTCGGTAGTAAATGGTACTGTCTTTGGGCTAGAGATTTCATAAATCACGGGTGAGATGATTTCAGAAATCACAGGTGAGATGAGGGTTTTAATGCCTAATCCTGCAAAAGGTCCTGTCTAAAAACACCCATAGACCAAAAAGGATCTCAGCCTTCTATGCCTGGAAAGGGTCCAACCAGTGATCCAGAAGACACAACAACTAAGTCTCCAGAAGAATTCAGTCGCATAAATGGTCACTTAGAATCAGGGTGAAGTCTAAAGTCCTCTTGAGTATTGGTAATTTGTAAATGTTCTAGAGAGTCGGTTCGTTCCACTTGCGGCATGGTGACATTTTGGACTTCACTCTATTGAGGAGAGCCCTCGGGTGAACTTGTAGGCATGGGTTGAGAACCTTCCAGATGCTCTGGAGATAAACCCTGCATTCTACGTGAACGATGTGGAGGAGCTATTGCAAATGAGTGACAAACTTATAAAGAAAATCATATGGTCAACTTTGGTAAACAAACAACATGTGCTAGTAAATAAAATCTAGGAAACAATACCAAGCAATCAAGACCTTCTAATTCCGAAGCCACTAGTTGGTGATGAAATCCAACATCGCAACAATGAGATGAGAAGGAGTTGGGATAGGGTGGAAAGGTTACGTTGATGACCTGCTTAACGGACTTACACCCTGGTGCAAGCTCCCACACATAATCGTGGGTATACCCTCCAAGGAGCCTGAGTGAGTTTGGCCAACGTCGATTCCAGGTATCGTGAATACTTGCCCCTTCACAGTCACCTTGTGTAAGACCCTAGAAAGATAGTTCGCTAAGGTTACCATCGACAAAAATAAAGCCTGGGGGGACAGTCGACAGTCCGATCCACATGCAAGGGTAGGGTATCTAGCCCAAAATCAACTCAAAAGGCTTCCACTCATCATTTTGGGTATACCTCCAAGTGACCCTCATAATACGTGTAATCTCTACACCGATATCAACAAAGCAGGGTGAGTGACTCTATCAATATCAATGCGACCTCATGTTTGACCTTTGTGTGAGAAGGGCTTCCCAGGACAAAATGTTGCAAATGGAATTTAACACTCCTTAACACAAGATGCTATTGTGTGTTTTGTGCTTTGGAGAGTGTATCTGTCTACCTATTCCAAAGCATTAGCCTAGCTAAATGTTGGTGTAATAGAGCCCTAGAAAAGATTTACTAGTTAAATTTTACAATTGCGTAATGTTATTAGGGGCTATTGTTACTCAAAGGAAGTGGAGATGAAACTGATGTTGTATGAGACTCTGACCGAACAATGCATAGATAGGAATGAAATATATCAATTTTCGTTCAATGAATCCTATGTACGGGAGGGAAAGAGAAGTTTTCTGGATCAAACTTGAACTACGATACACAATTTCCTTTAAAATGCAAGTGCAACAAATCACACAATAATAACAATTCTCTATTGTTCCTTTTTCAATAATTTCAACAATTGATTTTCAATGTTTTCGAAAACGAAAATGCTTTTGAAAGAAAAAAAAATTTCACTTTTCAAAAAAGACCTACACCATGATGGTGAGAGTAAAGAAAACCAAAAACTAATGAACAAGCAATAGACAAAAACCCAAACCAATCTTTCAATGGAAACAAAAATAACAAGCAGACCAAACTAGTCTTTTCAATTGCATGAGAAAAGTGATCTTCCAGATAATGGGCAAATGATAAAGACAAAGAATCTCAACTTTCAACCGATCATTGGTTCTTAACCAAACAAGCACACTTAGATTCCAAAATCAGAGAGTATATCTTTGTAGAGAAAAGTCAAGAAATGAAAGTCAAGAAAAATGGACAGGAAGAGCCTTTGATTTCCTAAGACTGTTCATGCACAAAAATGAAGACAATAAAACATCAACCAAGGGTCCAAGAAGCTCTTTTCAGACACCTATACTGATCTGGGCAGCTGAAAATTCAAAAAAATCAAATCCAAAATTTTGAAAAGAGGGTTCACAGGCTAACAGTATTACACAGTGTGAGAATGGGTCATCCTCGCAAGCCAGCTTTGAGCAGAGTGCGAGAACCTCGCACTGGACCTAAAATAAAAGTGTAAACTTCATATATTCTTGCAGGCCACTGTGGAGTGCAGTGCGAGAATGTCTTAAACTAAACAAATTTTTGGAAAAAGACACAAAATTTGAAGAGGCCTCTAGACCCAGAGGGTCTATCAGGGTATCCTGGAGACTCAGAGATTGATATGAATGGAGAAAGGTAAGGCAAGAGAAAATGACCAAGGAAAAACACCAAAAACCACAAAGAAAATGGGTATATCCCCAGTGGAGATGCCAATTTTGTTATCGGACTAATCGGTAGGTGCAGACACTAACAGATCTCCCTAGATCCACCTGGATCTAGAACAAAACAGGACAGGACATGACTCTTTCCCTAAGTTTTTACCATTGAATTAGCTAGTAGGGAGGAACAAGTAACATACCTTTGTATCGCTTCCTAGGGTCTCTGTTGCTCCCGCCTCGCTCCAATTCTCTCGTGAGGTCAATACCAAGACAATACAAACCAACCAAAGAGAAGATAGAAAAATATATTCAACTTTCAACTTATGTGTATGATCAAGGAATTACACAATAAAGTAAGAATGTCTTTATGGGAAAAGGACATGTCGTTGTATCATATTAATCGAAAGTAGAAGATACAACCTGATCGCCTTGATGTCGCAAGCTTCCTTTTAGTGGCTCTTGGCTCCAACACACACACTTTCTCAATCCTTGTATGAAGAAGATTCAATTCCTCTTAATAGACTTGCTAGAGTCTCCAAGCTCCTGTTCAAGCTAGGTCCTTCACACAATTCTTTCACAAATTCTCCAATGAATCTTGCTTAACCTTTTCCATGAGAATTCCATCAATATATAGGAGAGAATGAGATGGTTACTTGGATA
>ML779052.1:14542-30310 GCA_009831015.1 Picea engelmannii
AGAAATAACCTTCTAGCAGATTTAACCATTTATCTAGGGCATCTGCATCTATTTGACCTTCAAATACAGGAATATCAAAATTAACCTGTACCTTGAAAGGTGAGGTGCCTCCAAAGTGGTCGCTTGATGAATATGCACCTGATTCTATAGGAAGGCATTGAAGGATGTGGGAAAAATTCTCCATCATTTCGTCCCTCTGTCGCGTGAGAGCTTGCTCAAGCAACAGATTGATAGGATTGTCTGCTCCATCATTTTTCTTTTCTTCCACCATTGAGGGTTTCTTGGGTGTGCGAGAGTGATTGTCCTCAAGAGAGACAAGCTCAAGACCCAACTTTCTATACTCGGACCTCGTCGGGGACATGCACTGAAAAAAACGATCAAGAGAAGCCTGCTCTGATACCACTGATCCGGATTAATTTCGGCACGAAATGAGAGCGGAGATATAGTAAAGAAATGCATAGAGATATTGCATATATTCAATAATATAATAGGAATGTATCAAATATGCAACCATAAACACAAATATACAGTAATACACGATTTCTATTAATCAGAGAAATGTACAGAGACTGTAAAAATACAAAGTGAAAGACTCGCTAGAATGGTGGGAGCTTATCTCTGAGAAGAGATGTGACGGCTACTCGCATTCGCAAGGAGATGATTAAAATGAGGCTCAGAAGGCCCTTTTACAATAGATAGGAATTCCAAAATTCCTATACATCCAAAAAATCTAACCCTAGGAGATGAAGCACCAAAAGTCATGTGGGCCCCGTTTGGGTAAGTGAGTACATCAACTTCTTGGGGTCGTAACTTTTGCATACGATCTCCGTTTTAGGCGTGTGATAGCTCGTTTGAAAGGTATTGTCGAGGGGATTCATTTTGGGTGATCAATTATTCCTTCAACTATCATTGAGAACCTCGATCTCAAAAAACCTTCATTTGGACCCTCAAAATGGCCCCGGAAGTTAAAACCTGCTAAAAATAGTAAATTTCCAAAATGGCTAGAAAACTATTTTGAGTCATTTGGAAATGGTGGGTGGCCACCAATATCCACTTGGATCATTTCCCCTGTTCATAAAATTAAATTCCCCCTTCACCCTTCCAAAGCCATGGCGATCAAAACCAATATTGACAAGATACATACAAATGGCTTCATATACCCATTTCATACACATCCTAGGCCTCCAATATTGTCCCTGTCAATAAAAAATAGGGTACCATTCAAGTTTGCATAGACTTCCACAACTTAAACCAAGATTATCCCAAATACAACTTTTAGGTTGTCAACAAAGTTCTCAAAACCATGCTTCTCATGCACGATTGACAAACATAAGACAAATTGGCATCTCATTATTTTCTCATCCTTATGGGCATATCAGACAACTGTCAAAGAAGCCACGGGTTTCACACCCTTTCACTTAGTCCATGCCATCGAGTCTGTACTCCCCATTGAGTGTGAAATCCCAACGTTGCACACTGTGATTGAGCTCTTTCCCAATACACCACCACTAGAGAAAAGGTTGATCACCCTCAAATCTCTCGATGAATATTGACAAGCCTCATTACAAAAACAAAGAAAACAAGAATCGTTCCAAAGCCACTTTTGACTGTCAATTCAACCTTTGATATTTTATCGAAGGTGACCATGTGTTGTTCTATGACATCGTCCATGATACTCTTGGCCACAAAGAATTTGAATCCCTTTAGCAGGGACCCTATGTCATCTTTCATTTCCTTACTAAGGGATCCTACATTATGGCTCACCATGAAGGGGAAACCCTTAAGGACCCGATAAACGGGTTACACTTGAATAAATTTTACCTCGGAGCATATCCATGTTACCTTAGGTTTTCTTTATTTCGTAGTTGTTTTTATCCTTTGTTTTATGGATTTGTCTCTCTCATTATCCGAGCCTAATCCTATGTCCTTTTTTTTCGACAGATGAATCCTTCGTCCCCCTACCAGATCAGGTATGCGAATAGAGCTAGCTACTGGACCCATAATCTCACTTTGACAGCCTGGGTCATTTACACCCTCGACCATGTGTTGCTCCATTCCAGTGGCATATGCCTAGGCCCAACCACCAACAACCAAGATAAATATGTTTTTGTCATTTGTCTCCTCTCCTAGGCTAGTCATCTTCATATTCATCACCTCAACATTCTCTTAGATTCTCAACTCATTTTCCACAATCTCAACAATGTGTATTGTGTCTATGATCCATGTCTTTATCACATGTACCTACAAGTCAAACTTCTATTACAAAATTTTGAGTCCATCACATTTACTCATGTTTTTAGAAACCTCAATCAAATGGAAGATCACTTGAAGAATCATGTACTAGATTGGAATTTATCACATTAAACATACATATTACATCCATCCATCATAAACTAAAAACAATTACACAGACCATATCATCAAAAAATCATATGCATAAAATATCTAAAATGGCCTACTCATACATAGATCATAGGTGCCAAAATATTTGTTTGATACAAAAAATATAACATGCATTAGCTCAATGAATAGGCCCTCTCAATCAAACCCCTATTCTATACAAAATGGGAGTTCATCATATTATTATACATCATACAAAATTAGGCTATTTCTATGATAAGTCACACTATCATCTAGGGTGACCCTAATTGGGGTACATCGCCACCAGTTGAGGGGACCCCTAGGGGGAATATATCTCATAGGGATCAACCCAATCCCCTTCTACTATTTCACGTTGAATCAAGGACCACCAATGTGAATCCCTATCAATGCACTTCTCCAAGAATCCCTCATCCCAAATCCACGACCACAGGTTCTCTGACACCCCGTCCAGTATGACCTCGAACCATCACCTCAAATCTTGCATCTCCCAGTCCTAGGCCCCCTCCCAATCTCTACCCTTCCTAGATACAGGACCCTCTATCACCGCATGCGATGGAATCACCCGGGGATCATTGTATCGTTGACACCTCCTCACCCGTCCCTCTGTATCCTCCCCATCCTCTAAGCCATGTGCTGCATCAATCTCTCGATAGTTGGGTCTGACATATGCATATCAGTACTCATCAGTACTCATGACATACAAGCATATCCAATCAAAGCATATGTAAATATATGAAATTACAACATGCTCACCTTTGTCACCCCACTCCTCACACGACAACAAGAACATAGTTGGGTGGTACTGAAAATCAATCTCATGGTAGGGGAAGTCATAGAAAACTTGTGAGGTCTACCACCAGACCTGCTTGAATAGGGGAATAAAATACTACCCCACATGACCCCCACCCTGATGTGAAAAAATTTTTCCCCACCTCACCAACCTAGTATTGCACATCTCAGGTGGGTCCAAAATCACCTGTTGGTGTAGCAACACCACTCGTTCAAAAATAAAGGCACATAATATGGAACCAAAAGAAAAATCACCGGCCCTCACCGCCACACATCTGTCTAAATGGGATACCATACACTCATGCATCACTTGAGCCCAGGAAAACATACATCTTCCCATAGCCTACTCGGTGATTTCCATCTGGCTTCCTAAGATGTGTTGGGTTCCCAATGACCCATAAACCCGTACATCCATGGAATAGAAAACATGCATCTCCAGGGAATCAATAGCGACTATACTGACTAAGCCACCACTCATCACCACTTTCCTTGAACAGTAGCGGTTGGACAAAACCCCCACACTGACCCCTGTAGGGATCCTAGGCTACACTGCCAACATTGTTCCTTGTAAAGGAAGTCCAGTTAGAAAATAAATGTTTATCTGTGTTGAGATGTGGATCTCCCATCCCCACACCACAAATACCTTCCAATCAAGCTTCCACATCTACACAATGAAATCCAGTAGCACCTCCTATGAATGGATCAGTGCAAATTACACATCACCTGTCCACATTTCATTATCGAGCAATTGCTATATATGTTTTATTTTTAGATATATTTCATGTGGGGTATTTGGTTTGTATGTGCAGGTTGTTGTTACACATCAAAATTGCTCACTTCGATAGTGTCACAAGTGTCGCAAGTGTCGCATTTTTCCCACAAGTGTCACAAGTGTCAAAGAAAGCATACTGCCATGATTCCTATGTTGTGCCTATAATGACATGAGAAGGACACTTGAAACACCTCAAACATTTGATTTGGAAGAAGAGAAATGAGTCAACAGGCTTATGAACCTCTTGCCATCTGAAAGCACCCATAAAATTTAGTTTTTGGAGGGTAGCGCTCCCCTATACCTCTCTCAGGAGTGCTGGTGCCCCCCTAAAAGCTATCAGGTAGCGTTATAACACTCATTTTCCCTTTTGCAGGAGCACTCCTACTCTCAAGAGTGTTGGCGCTCCCCTATACATTACTAGGGAGCATTATAACGCTCTGAGTGCCCTTTTGAGGGAGTGCTACCTATTCTGGGCTGCAGTTGATTTGTCGAGAAGAATGGGGGAATGATATTTTCATTCTTAGAAGGAAGTTGGATTCAAGTCCTCAATCAAGCCATGATCTTAGGGCAGATCCCTAACTGAAGGAGGAAAATCCTCAACTCACCCCAAAGATATCTCAAGTTGTTGAGCCTCTCGAAGGCTATATAGGCAAGCTTTATCATGGTGAAAAGGGAGCTGGGTGGACAATCATACCAAACTTATGATCTCATAAGTGATACACAGTGAAGTGGAGGCTAATCAGGGAGTCTATCGTCATTTAGACCGTGGAACTTTTGAGCAAGGGTTAGGCAAGGAGAACTTGACAAAACTGCTGCAATCCATCTATGACTGTAAGTAATGTTTTGTCCTCATTAATATAATTTGATTGGTCTGTTTCTTTATAATTCGCGTTCAATCTCACATGAATTCATCTCTTTAGTAGATAGATCTATTTTGGACTAATCTTGATAGAGTAGGAAGTGGTCGTACTTTGTTTGTCTATAGGATCCATTGAGGAGCTCAACTCAGAGCGTACAGGGACAAACACCGGTAAAAGGTACGTCTTTCCTCCTTCCTCTTCATGCATTAGTTTGTGTAGAAATAAAAGGAATCCAGTGACCATGATAAGAAATTTCTATCTTAGAGTTAAGAGTCTATTTCTTTGAGGAGATCTATCTGTCCGCAGGAAGATTTTTCTTCAACAAAAATTGGCGACTCCACTAGGGAATTGAATCGAAACTTTTGGTTTTAATTTTTCTTCATAGACCTTGTTTTACCCTTTGTTGTTTTCCGACCTTGTTCACCCATTCATATCTAATTGCACTTGCTAATTGACTCTTTACCCCATCACATTCAGCTTGACTGTCAAAATTTGACTGAAATTTTGGGTTTTTGGACATTTTTATGAGTTTTTTGAGCCTGACGCCCCTATGCCTATGTTAGCAAAGCGCAAACACTCCCTGAAAGTGAGAGACAGAGCTTTATAACACACTGGTGTCCCTTACACCAGATTGCCAACCCCTTTTTGCACAAAATCTCTTAAAAATTGCATTTTTTGGAGGTCCAAACCCTGGTTTTTACTTGCTGAGCTACTTTGTGATTCAATGATTCTTCCTTTGACCTTTGACATGCTTCCTCCTGAGAAGTAAACACCTTTTTGTTCAGATTTTATGACCTTCTTCCTTATTTTTGAGTTTTTGCTGTTGAGAGCTTGAAATCAATCTGTTGTTTTTTTTCTCTCCTATCTGACTAAGCAGGAACTCTAGTGAAGAACATCTGAAGTTTGTGACTCTTCTCACTTGGTTTTTTGAGGTCATCATTCTTAAACATCTCTCTTTTTTGTGAATTGTTTGATTTTTCTTTGTTATTTTTGTTCTTTGTTTGCTTCTTGTTTCAATCACAGCGAGAGGGTGTGTGTTGTGTGTGCGAAATCTGATCATACTTGTCTGAATCTCCTTGATATGAAAATGTAGTTGATAAGAGAAGTTTTTTGCATTGAATTAGTCATCATTCACATACAAACGAAAAAGATACATTTTAGTGCTTGATTGGCATATTAGAAGGCATTTTTGAAAATGTTTTAGCATTGCATTGGATTCGATTGAGAACCAATTGTTTGACGACTTTTCATATTAGTGTTTGAAAGTGAAAACGACTCCTTCTCTTTCCCTTAAATAGGCGTTCATTGAAAAGAAATGATTGTTTATCATATTCTATGCATCCTTTTGGGCATTGAGTCATCATTCCATTAGTTTCACTTTCATTCACCCTTTGAGTAAAGAACAAATATAAAACGAACGCTAATTAAAAACTATCTAGAACATTTTTGTTTTTAGGATCTTCCACCAACAATAGACTAGGGTTATCACTTTGGATTAGGTTGTGAGTACAAATCTCCAAAGTTTTCAAAGAAAACATTAGCATCCTGAGTTAGGGAGAGTCAAATCCAATTGTCATATTGGTTTTCTGGGATCCCCCTCTCACACAGGGGTTACACACGAGGTCGCATTCAGGTGAATTATGGAGATTATCCCTTCGTGCTTCAACTGTTTGTAGTGGTTGGATCGTATATTGGGGGTCACTGGAAGGTATACCCATGATTATGTGTGGGAGCCTTTCGGGTTGATTTCAGACTTTTTATCCTGCCCATACATTCTGGATTGGACTGTCGACTGTACCCGCCCAGGGACTCACTGCGAATTGGTGTCTTTAGTTTCCATAATATTTAGGTACTTACACAAGGTGACGGTGAAGGGAAGTCTCACTGTACCTGGAATAGACATTGGTCAAACTCACTCGGGCTCCTTGGAGGGTAAATCCACAATTACTGCATGGAAGCTTGCACCAAGGTGAAAGCCTGTTAAGTAGGTTTCCATTGTAACTGTTCCACCATATCCCAACCCCTTCTCGACTTTATGACACGATGTTGGATTTCATCACCAACTAGTACAGTCATCGAGAGAAGTTTTGTCTGCTTGGTTGATTCCTAGATTTTATTAGCGCATGCTGTTTCTTTTTGTTAGTTGGCCCTAGATTTTCAGTGTGTTCTGTTATTTTCCACAATTGAGCCTGTTGATGATAAAGGTCTTCGTCGATCACGTAGGATGCAAGGGTTGCCTCCGGAAGGTTATCAACCCTTACCTCCTAACCCTCCAGAACAAAACTACCGTAGAGAGGTAGAAAATCCATCTAACACCGGAAGTGCTATTGCTCCTCCGTTAGATAACCCAGAAGATGCTTTGGACATAGTTGAAAATCCCACTACACCTATGTCGGTAACTCCTCTCAAACCACTTTTGGTTCATTTAGACTCCCTTGGAAACATCATAGATGAAGAAGTCCCATGATTACCAGAGAGGATATTTATCGAAACATATATAGGATCCATAGAACCAATCTTTGGTGATGAGTATAGGACTCCTGTTCGTCCTAGCACTACAATAGAAACCAATCCCACACCTGCTCGTTCTGTATGGAGGACTTCATCGGGACACGATCTCTATGAACATTTCGAATCTATTGGACAACCCTTTCATCCTCATGATCCTCCTAATGAAATAGGACCATCCAGTCAAACCATGAATCACCCAGTCAACTAGATTATTCACCCTACTGCTACACCATCACAAGTCCATCCTAATGTTAGACTCATCACCTCTACTCATCCCCAAAGCACTTCAATCTCTACCCCTGTTTCTACAAGTTTTTACTCTACAGCGCCGCATGTTCCACACGATCCTGCTGGGACATCTTCTCACTTGACAATGCAGACCCCTGCTGGCCAAACACAATCAGCTGGAGGGAAACCACCATCCAACGAACTGTTTCCTCTTGGAGGACTACCTTTCCATGGAGGGCCTACCCCTCTCGGGGGACAACCCACTTTTCATACTCCTCCTGGAGGGCAACCTCCATTTGCCAGTCACACCCTAGTTGTAAATCCATCGCTGGTAGGGGGGCAACCCTTGTTTGCTAGAAACCCTTCACAATCCTGGGGAGTATCTTCAGGAGGCACTTTTACTCAACCCCACATTGGGGGGAACTTGTATAATAACCCACTAGGAGTATCTAATCCTGTCCCTTCCGGAACATCTTATGGGAAATCTTATCTGGGCGACATCCAAAACACCACCTTGAGTTCTTCGGGACCACAGTCTTATCCTCCTCATGGGCCTCATGTGTAGCTGCCTCCAAGATCTACTCCTTACCATTCTCAAGGGAAAAATATTTATCCTCCTCACAGGTACATAAATCACCCGGCCTACAATGTCCAGAACCGACCGGGTTATGCCAATGTTTCCCATGCACCATCAAATCCTTCTTATCCTAGCCAACAAAAACCGTATGTAGGAGGACCTACTAGTTACATCTATCCACCTAACCCAGTCTATGGCCCTACTGGTGTTCCTATGCCGCACCAGTATCATTCTCAAAATAACCAACAACTACCTTTCCTTGCTACTCTGGATCTCCCAGACTTGTCTCGGTTAACTAATGATCCTATTTCTCATTCACCAGTTTGGCCAGTCATTCCAGCTAAACTTCCTTCTGATATTCTGAAATTTGACGGAAACCCTGGTGAAGATCTGAACAACCATGTGATGACTTTCCATTTGTGGTGTTCATCAAACTCCCTCATGGATGATTCTATACGTTTGCGTCTTTTCCAGCGAACGCTTACCAGTTCAACAACAAAGTGGTATATTGAACTACCACGTGCTTATTTTCATGATTTCAATTCCCTTGCCATGTATTTCCTCACGCACTTTCAACTACCTATTCTCTATGAGATGGGTATTGAACTCTTGACCTCTGTTCATCAAACTAACTCAATGCATATCTCTAACCATATTCATGAATGGAGGCGATGGCGAAGGATGATCAAGGAAGTCATTCCTAACATACTATTGGCGGAATGGTTTACTAAATCAATGTTACCCCCGATCGCTCGCGATGTCTCTATGGGTGGTGCGGTCATAGAGGAATAAGGCATTGCTCAGGCTCAGTATTTACATTTGGTTTATCCCCAATCTGTTACTTTGTATGATTTGCTTCCGAATGTTGCTCGAGCTAATACCGATCCTTCTAAGCCATCATCCTCATCTCATGTGGATGGTGTTATCGGTTCCGTCAAAACTCAATATTTTTCCAAATCAACTACACCCTGCTCTACCTCCTCCCGAACTTAGATCTCTAAGGTGAATGCAGTTCAATCTGCCCCTTCACAACAATCCAGAGGTAAGAAGAAAACAAAGAATAAATCAAAAAATAATAATGAACAACCAAATAATCAAACACCTGCTACCGAAAAGAAACCACAACAGAAACTGAAATTCTCGTGTATCATTTGTGGTGATGATCACTACACTCGATATTTTCCACTTCACAATGAAGTGGCCAAAATTTTCCAAGGGAAGTCACAACCCACTATTCTTACTCAACCTTTTCCACAGCAGCAATCCATGGTTGCTCAAACCCCCTCTCCTAGGGGAAGTTCTAGCGATCCTAATGATGAGGCCTCATCAAGTGCACATATTTATATGTTTAATTGGATCAATTTGACCACTCTCTCTAAGAAATACGACACACTAGGTAACCCTGAAAAAGGAAAAGACACTAATAGTGTCGACACTTTACCAGATCCATCATCATCCTCCATTAGCCTTCCATCGATTACTCCTCCATCTAGACCACTCCAGATTGAGAAACCCACATTCGACTCTATCTTATGTCCTCCTAAGAGCACTATCCACAAATCTACCTTTAATCCTAGTTCATGTGCTACCCAAAACTACAACATTGTTTGAAGATTTGGCTCAATCACCGTGTGCTATGTCTGCGTTAGAAGTTCTACAGCACTGCCCCAGTCAACGTAGAACACTCTTGACTGCTCTTGGTGCTTTTGATCTTGAGATCATGTCTAACCTGGATAATTATGTGTCTCGACTCTCCCACCAACTTGCTTTCCAAGTTGATGTTGTTGTTCACAATGAACAAATCCATCGAACTATTCTAGATGAGGGAGCCTCAACTTGTGTCATGTCTTTAGCATGTTGAAAAGGTTTAAAATCACCAACACTCAACAAATCCCCAGCGATGCTACGCACCTTCGATGGGCGAGGTTTTAATCCCCATGGGATTTTACAATCCCTACCCATCCAATTGGGTGGAAAAACTATTACTGTTGATGTCGAGGTGGTCGATGCTCCCCTCGATTACAACTTGTTACTTGGAAGAAGTTGGTTTTATTCTATGACTGTCGTTGCCTCGTCGATCTTTCGATGTGTACAATTTCCTCACCAGGGAAAAATTGTCAATGTTAATCAGTTGGATTTTTGCACGACCGATGCTCGTGCTCCCGCTACCAACAGTATTCCTTTCTTGGGAGACCACAAGATCACATATGAAAGTGTTGGTGTTGACTTACTAAAAGATTCTATCCTCATGGGTACCTTCCCTACACCACTTCCACCAACTACACATCATATTGCCACCGTCAATATCATTTCAACCGCGGCTTATCAATCTTTGGAATCATCTGACCCTTGGATTGTACCTCATCCGTTGGGATTCGATGCACTAGGTGACACCATGCCACTTAGTCTAGCTGAAACGTCATACGTTTATACCCAATCCACTTCTCCCTCGTCATATGCCCAACATCTATTAGCACTTGACAGTTTCTCGATGCAATCACAGTTGAGTTCCTTGTCGTCTGCGATCGACTACATTCCCTCAATTTTTCCTTCGGATGAATCTATTCCAGAAATGTTTCACATTGACAAGTTACCTTGGGATACTAACTATCACCGATCCTCTTTTCTTCCCCCTCATGAAGAAATTCGGGCAGATATACAGTCTATCTCCCCTCTTGGTGTTGATTTTTCATCATCTCCCATGATTTCAACTTCCGACGATTTGGATCCAGTAGTGGACATGTTGATTTCTTCGGTAGGATTATTGGAGCCTGATCTCCTTAGTCCTATCGTGACCCTCGACATGTGTCCCTTCTCGAGCGATTATCTTCCATCCAACGAAGATCTCCTGGAGGCCATGACTATGTTTTATCCTTTGACATGGTACCCTTTGAGAGCATTATCCTCTTGGAAGCCCTAATCCAAACGAAACCATGAGCATAGTTTCTATTCTTTGTGGAAAGCTCATTTAAAAATGAAACAGAGGCCTTGAGCATGGTTCTTTTCCTGTGTCAAGCTCGTTAAAAAATGAAATAGTCACCTCTCTTGAACCTTCTTTTCATCCACCCTTCTCCTTCGGTGAATGAATCGAAGCTTGGAGGGCATGTCTCTAGCCTTTGATGATATTTCTGGAGTTAATCCACTAGCTTTCAAGATGGGGGCATACCGATCTTAATCTTTTTTCTTTCTCATGCTCGTAAATACATGAGAATGCATCTGGGTAGACTTTTATCTCTTTTTCGGACGTGTATGGATACAGAAAAAAGGAACCCCCTGGAGTCTCCTTTAAGCTCTTTTCAGACTCTCTAAACATGAAAATATTGTCAAGTGATCTTGCTTCCTTTTCCACTCATTAAACGGTTTGAAAGGGCGTCTTTTGCGTGATAATTTATCTCTTTTTCGGCCTTGCGAGACTAACATTACAAAAAAGGACAACATTGGAGTCATCTTTAAGTTCTTTTCAGACTCTCTAAACATGAAAAGGTTATTGAGCAACCTTGTTCTCTTCATGCTCATTAAAGTATTTGAAGAAAACATCTATTGAGCAATACTTTATGTCTTTTTTGGTCTCGTCAGACTACTTTACGAAAAAGAAACTGAAAGAGTTCTCTTTTAAGTGTTTTTCCAAACTCTATAATCATGAAAAATGTTCGAGTTTTATGTCTTTGGACTCGCTAAACAAAACATCGACAGGTCCATATGGGATCGAACCCTTACTTCTTCCAGTTCGTTAAACAAAGGAAGAGGAACTTATCGAAGGTGAGTTATATCGAGCATGTGTTACCCCCCTTGAGCTCGTTAAATTAAAAAGAGGTACTCGACTATCTGGATGGGGGAAAAAATTGAAA
Source organism: Picea engelmannii (assembly GCA_009831015.1). Lineage (NCBI taxonomy): Eukaryota > Viridiplantae > Streptophyta > Pinopsida > Pinales > Pinaceae > Picea > Picea engelmannii. Next base: position 26,510 of record ML779052.1, read on the forward strand.
GAAGAAAGCCAAGCAGTTTTTTGAGAACATTACCAAGTAACTCTTAAAGTCTCTCTTGAACAAGACACTTTGTCTTTTGCACGCATTATAATCCGCTGAACCTCTGCACTGAGCCAATCCTTTGAGTATCTTCCACTCCTTTGGGTCGTCTGACGTAAGTCACAGCATACACTGCATCATCAAGTTTTGGTCCATGTCATGTTTCTGCTATCGTGCCTCAGTGTTCAAGGGAAGTATCCACCTCGAGAGTTAGCTGTCACAAATATCTTGTCTCAATACCTGTGTCAGTCAATGTTCATTTGATCTACCAATTACATCTCTATGTCTGTTTCGTGTCGTTGATGGGGGATACATCAAGGCCCTCCTTTGACGAGCCTATTCCTGTCGAATTCAACACATTATCTAGGAATTAGGCTTAGAAACCAGTTAGTACTTTGGGACCTGCATGCCTCAATGGTAGGCCTCCTCACGTCCGATAGTGGGTTTACATCATTGAACTCTGATTGGATGATTCCACGGATGTTTGACTTCATCTCATCCATTCACATTCATTGGAATGTACTAGGGTACCTTGGGAATCATTGACATTAATGGTGATCTCCCTCGCACTTGTTAACTATTTACATCATTGACCGGTAATCAAGTGGTTTCTGCCATGTTCGACATCTGAACATCTATTCACATGGTTAGATTCGTACTACATCGGGATCGGTAAGAAGACCCTGGGTTGAGTAATCACTCTGATAAGTACTTTGCCCAGGTTGCGAAGGAGCTTCTCTTGAACAGTGGCACATATATTGTCACATAGATCCACTTTGTATTGGTCGTGGCTATGTCTTGTCATCTCGTAGATCCACTGTGTATTCTTCACGGCTACAATCAGTTCAGGTCATCAGAGTATAGATCCACACTGTATCCTCAGTGGCTATACCTTTTATCAATATAATTATGGATATGAAATGTATTTTATGGCGGCCATATCTTGCAAGTCTTGATCACCCAAGCATAGGTATGCCTACCTTGGGTTTGAAACAGGTCATAATATTTGTTGGATGTTTGTGTGAATATTTTGTCAGGTTCTCTACATCTATACCCTTGCTTGAAATTATACAAAGCATTTTAGTTATCAGTTCTCATCTTCTAACTTCATACTTTGGGGGGCAATCTGTTACACATTGAAATTACTCACTTCAATAGTGTCGCAAGTGTCGCCATTATAAGTGTCGCAAGTGTCAAAAGTGTCAAAGAAAGCATACTTCCATGGTACCTATGTCATGCCTATAATGACATGAGAAGGACACTTGAAACACATCAAACATTTGATTTGGAAGAAGAGAAATGAGTCAACAGGCTTATGAACCTCTTGCCATCTGAAAGCACCCAAAAAATTTAGTTTTTGGAGGGTAGTGCTCCCCTATACCTCTCTCAGGAGTGTTGGCGCCCCCCAATAAGCTATCAGGGAGAATTACAACACTCATTTTCCCTTTTGCAGGAGCGCTCCTACCCTCAGGAGTGCTATTGCTCCCCTATACATTACTAGGGAGTGTTATAACGCTCTAAGTGCCCTTTTGAGGGAGCGCTACCTATTCTAGTCTGCAGTTGATTTGTTGAGAAGAATGGGGGAAGGATCTTTTCATTCTTAGAAGGAAGTTGGATTCGAGTCCTCAATCTAGCCATGATCTTAGGGCATATCCCTAACTGAAGGAGGAAAATCCTCAACTCACCCCAAAGATATATCAAGTTGTTGAGCCTCTCCAAGGCTATATAAGCAAGCTTTCTCATGGTGAAAAGGGAGCTGGGTGGAGAATCATACCAAACTTATGATCTCATAAGTGATACACAGTGAAGTGGAGGCTAATCAGCGAGGCTATCGTCATTCAGACTATGGAAATTTTGAGCAAGGGTTAGGCAAGGAGAACTTGATGAAACTGCTGCAATCCATCTACAGCTGTACGTAATGTTTTGTCGTCATTAATATAATTTTCTTGGCCTGTTTCTTTCTAATTCGTGTTCAATCTCACGTGAATTTGTCTCTTTAGTAGATAGATCTATTTCGGACTAATATTGATAGAGTAGGAAGTAGTCATACTTTGTTTGTCTATAGGATCCATCGAGGAGCTCAACTCGGAGCGTGCAGGGACAAACACCGATAAAAGGTATGTCTTTCCTCCTTCCTCTTCATGCATTAGTTTGTGTAGAACTAAAAGGAAGTCAATGACCATGATAAGCACTTTCTGTCTTAGAATTAAGAGTCTAGCTCTTTGAGGAGATCTACCTGTCCGCAGGAAGATTTTCCTTCAACAGTTATCATCAACATCCTCCTTAACACAGTCAATTATGGGCTCCCTTTGGCCCCTTCAAGTCTATATTCCAAAATAACATGAACTTTTTCCCTCTACTCACAGGTTCATTCACCAATCATACCCCATGAAATTTATCCCTACGGTCCCTATGGGAGGCTCTGCAACACCTTCACATCCATCCATTCCATTGTTGTCATCCTCTATCCTCCCCCGCCACATGAGTTTTCCCACATACGTTTTCCCTTAATGCACATTGACACTCATGTCGATTAATCCCCCTTAGGATTGTGATTTCTTGTAGTTTTTCATATCAGAGAATGCACCTCTTAATTCCTCTCACAATTTTGTTATCCTACCGATTATCCCCCATTAGATGGTTTTGGTTTTATCAGATGCACTTTTGTATCTTCATTTACCCTCCATTCCATCCATCACTCCTTGCCCATCTGCAAGTTTACCCACCATTCATATACCTAGTACAAAAAATATCCAATGGTGCCCCCACTCTCCACCAAACTTTACTTGTGCCCTCACCAACCAAGACATACTTCATTGGGGAACCCTTTTATATACATGTACTTTCAACCCAATTATTTATCCATTTGGTAATTGTATAAAGAATATTTACATTCCATCATGTATAGTATGTTTTGGTCATTGTAGCCAATGACGTTTTTCCTTCGAACACAACAACCCATGTCACCCTTGGTTGGGGAATTCTACCTCCCTCATTACATATGCAATATTTTGTACCCTAGCATAAATTCTGACCATTACAAACACTCATGTCCCACAACACTCTATTTTCCCCTATATTACACCTCCTTGAAGTCTCACCCATTCAACATGGTTTTACCCCATTATGGTCATCAACATAGTTACCAACTTAACGAGAACTCTACATAGTTCTCGTTTTTTGGAGGGTCAAGTTTTTTACCCCGTTTTTAAAAACGGTTCTACTAGTAGCACCCCCCTTCATTTTTAGGTGGTTTTTTGATATTTTAAATTTTCCAATACATAAGGTTTCCACTTTGTTTTTTTAAATGCTAGCTTTTTTTATTTATTTTCAAATTGTTCATTTTTTTTTCTCAACGATGTTTTTTCATCTACTTTCAAATTTTTATATTTTATTTTTATTCAATGGTGTTTTTAATCATATTTCCATGCTTCATCCAATGTTAAAAATGTTGTACACCATTTACTTTTTTGAAATTAAGATTTTTCATATAATTATATGTCCTTAATTAAGTTATTATTCCATCCATTTTAAATATAGTGGAAAATATATATTTTTAACACAAGTTTTTTACCTTACTTCAATACATAGAAAATAATTGTTGTTAAATAACAATAATTTTAAATATTTAGCAAAAAAATATAATTCATTTTTTGAGATCAATTAAAAACTAAGATCAATAAGAAAACAAACATAATTGAAATTAAAAAAAAAAACATTTTAAAAACAAGTTTATATGAGAAAAAACCATTGAAGAAAAAC
>ML779052.1:39777-62171 GCA_009831015.1 Picea engelmannii
TGTGTTGATCTTGTCTTGTTTCGGGCAGGTGTTTTCAATAGGGCATACACTTCTTTTATTGGCTGATTAGCCGGACTACCTGACATTGGTGGTACCCTATGAGGAGGGAACTCTAAAAATTGACCTTATACCTTCTGCCTCTTCAAACTCTAGGTTACTGGGATGTCTCCCCTGGGCTAACCTCCCTAAAAATAAAGAACCTCCCCATCGAGGTGACATTGGGTGGGGAAGGTTCCTGTTACACCAGTTTGATCTCTATCCTTTAGCCTATGACCTAAACTAAAAACTGTACGATAACAAGTGCTACAGGTAGCAGTACTTTTCAATTTGATGGTTGATTTTTAGGTTTTGGTTTTAATGGTACCAAGTGATAAAAATACAATTTCAAATGATCTCAAAATTTAACGTTTTGAAAAGAAAAAAATATATATATATATATATCTTATTTGTTTTTAGGTGCTGCTTTTAAGGTTTTTCCGAGCTACTATCTAATTTTTGAAGCCCATGTTTGAAAAATGTTGTAATTTTGACTCCATTTAAAAAAATTGTGCTACCTGTAGCGCCACTTTTTTATTTGGGGGTTGATTTTGATGTTTTTTTATGCAAAAATATGGATTTTTTAGGCGATAGTTCTCATTTTGACGTCAGAATTCTCATTAAGTTCGTAACTATGTTTCATCCCCCTGATATCAAATCATGTTTTACAGTTTCTTCCATCCATCAACACCCCCAACCAAGGGAAGTTCTTGAATTCCCTATATTCTAGACATCGTTGATGATTATCATCCCATGCACCTTCACCAATACATTTTTTTACACCATTTCGATCAATTAACGTCAATAATATTTTTGTTTCTTGCAGTCGTGCCTCCTTCTGTATCGACATCAACACAAGATTCTAGGAAGGTGGAAATATCTTGGCTCTCATCCCACCATTAATGAGTAGTCTCAGATGACATAGAAAGAGTCCTTATTTATTTTTTATGTCATTGACCCCCATAACATTCAACTCCAACAATTTTCATGTTACAATGGGTCTTACTATCTAACCATTGCAGTTTTCAGTCATAGTTGAAGACCTATGAATTTTATAGGCCATCAAAGCCTCTGCGCTATTCTTATGACAATCCATATCCATTTCAATCATGTGAACTGTCATATTTTTTTTTTATGCCCTCGAGGGAACTGCATATATCTACTCCATCAACAATTTTAGTTATTTTTACCCCTTTATGGTTTCATGACATGGGAATGGGGCATACCTACCTCATTTGTACAAAATTTTATTTTATAGAGAATACCTGATACATATATTTTTCCTCTCTCCCTCCAATGGATTACTCTCGCCATCCCTCACTACAAAGTTCTCTCACACCTCTATACAATGACATCATCACCAAAAGAAACAATGATGCATTTTGGCTATACATATGCTTCTAACCTCACAGATCAAGGGGCATTTGTTATTACCGAAAAATTTCTCACCAAAAACACATACAATGGATGAAGAAATAGTTAGCACAAGCACAACATACTACCAATAATTATGGAAGGATTACACTCATTTTGGCAAGGTAATAACAAAACTATACAAAAGTGGTTTTGAATTTCTGCATGTATTCAACACTTTCAGTGTGCGCACATCCATGTGGGATAACATCGCATACAATGCACACAATGAATGGACCATGCAACTGATAGACAAAAATCCCACGTGGATGCAGAAATGACACATTGATGATTTTGGTTTGGCCTCAACCACTTATGGGATGGATTGGATCTCCCCCATACCCAAAATCACCTCCAAATTCCACCTTGGGATCACTAAAAGGGATGAGAGGTACCTCCAAAGACCTCCCATTCACATTTGAAACTAGTTTGGAAAAAGATTTCCATCCTCCTATAAATAAAGGACCATTCTATGCAAAAAAGAATAAACGATTTGAGTATTGTTATGTTGTTCAAATTGTCTTTGAGAAGCCATCTTTCTTCTAGAACTCTTTAAGCATCCATAGCAAGTGTTGCACCTCTCTCCTCTTGAGAATTTCAACTATCAATTCATCACCATTGTATTTTCATTTTTAGCCATTGTTAGAAGAGAGAAATATTTGTATTTGGGGAATCAAGAGCCTTCCCAAGGAGGAAGAGGGGACTCATAAGTTCCCATATTTGTCCAAGGTGTTATCAATTAGAAGACTAGTCTCATTTGGTAGCTATTCCTTGTGTCTCTTTCTTGCATCAATTTTATTTGTTACATGCTTAGTTTAGTTTTCTTTCCTTATTTTTCAATTTTTTTGTTTTCTACTTAGTTGAGCCACTAATGAACTAACAAACTGTTGTGTTGTCTTTCTAGCCTAACTAGATAGTCAAGGGACCTCTTTTTTCTCACCCAAGTGGAAAAAGAACCCAACAAATTGGTGGCCATAATAGGTATTTTGGATCAAAATCCTCCCCAATTAGGTTGTTAAAGTTTTATTTCTCACTCATTTGTGTTTCTAGGGGTTAAAACTAACCTATTCTCACCTTTAGAGAGCAGGATTTAATCCCACATTGAGTGAAATGATTAAAAAAAAAATTCTTGCCATCTTCTCTGAGTGCACGCTGGTTTAGGGAAAACAGTTGTGCGGTCCGTGCATATCCACACTATGTCAGAACTCTTCAAACACACACTCCACACTTTGTATGCAACTGTTTTTGGTTTAGTCGTGCACTATTTTGTTCCCAACTCCATGCACTTTTGTGAGACTATTTCTCTATATCCTGACCTCGTTGAGGACATGCACTAAGAAATGACAAGGAGCAACCTTCACTAATATCAATGATCCATATTATTTTGAAAACAAAATGAAGGTGGAAATATAATAAGGAAATAAAGAGAGATATAATAGAGGTACAATAACATAACAAAGATATAGGAGAGATATAAAAATAAAAATAGAGATATAGTAATACACAATTTCTATTAATGAGCGAAATGTGTAGAATTGTAAAATACAAAGTGAATGAAATCGATAGAATGGTGGCATCTTATCTCTGAGAAGAGATGTGATAACTACACTCATTCGCAAGAAGATGATGATGTTTACAATGAGGCTCTAAAGGAAATTTTAACATAATGAAAATAAAAAACCCTAACCCTGGAAGGTGAAAGGCCAAAAGGTTTGCAGGGCCCGATGGGGGTAGTTGATACATCAACTTCATGAGGGCATAACATTTGCATACGATATCCATTTGGGGCATTCGATACCACATCAGAAAGGTTTATCCAAGAAGTAAATCTTCCCCTGAGGGTCGAGATATGTTGTCAAAAAACCCTGCCCCCCCAAAAGTCCAAAAAAAATGTCACTCAGGCCCTCAAAACGACCCTGAAAGTTTGGGACACTTGAAAATTTGTAAACAAAATTCCACTGATATCCATCTAGATCCATCCTCCCTTCTTAGGAAGCAATGGCCTCCATTGTGTTGAGTTTCCATGGGAAATGGGGAAGTGTTTGTTGAATCTAAAACTTGGTGATTTTCTTGCCTTACTGGAGAAGTTGTGTTGCTTGGTTTGTGGAAGGTTGTCGTGAACTTGATGTTGGAGGGGTTGGTCCATTTTAACCAGTCTGACTACATGAGATGACAGTGAAGAAGGAATATTTTTTATTTTCTTCAATCTTGTTGACCTATTTCTATTGGATAGAAGGGGCTTGGACCAAGTTCGTAGTGGTTAGAGTTTCCTTATGTTCACCTTCTTCACGAATCGTGAAGAATCTAAAATTTGTCATATGAGAGAAAAATTTGCTCCATTGTTTTTTCAAAAAAATAGTCGTAACTACCTCTGGTATCTTGTAGAGATGATACCTTAGAGTAATAATGACACTATGAGGCCGATACTCATAAAAAACGTGGCACTTCCACATATATGGTTTTCCTAAAAGAGAATCATAGACATCCAGTGGGGAAACATTGCACAATACCTCATCCTTGAAGGGCTTTATGTCGTAGGACAAGTGACACTGTTGGATGACATGAATCTCTCATCCCTGGTGAAGCCACCTGATGTTGTATGGTTGTGGGTGTGGTGTTGTTGGAAATTCCAACTATTTGACAACCTCTACTGAGATGAGGTTCTTTTGGCTTCCACTATAAAAAGTGAAATGGAGTGGGGACCCCTTTACCCACATATGTGAATGGAAGAGGTGCTGCCTGTCTTCAAAATCTATTGGTTCTTCTGATTGGATCATTGTGGTTGCAAAAATGGTAGTGGGGTATCTGTCGATGAACTGTCTCCTTCCATTATTCTCTGAATCATATTATGAATTAGGGTTCAATTCTTTTTCTTTGATATCGACCACCAATGACCTTTTTTAGCGACATTCAACAATGTTTTTCTAGGGGATTTTGTGGAAATCACACCACTTTCTAGTGTCCTTATTCATATTTTCATTACCCTTATTTTCATGTGGCTTGGACTGGTTTTCTAGAGGCTGGTAGTTAGGGCCATATTTACCATACTTTGGTTATTTCGGATTTGCAGACCCAAACTCTCATTTGTTCTGGTGCTTAAATTTATGCTCGATTTTGACAACATATCGATAATAAACTCCCAACGATGAGATGTCTAGAAACTCCATTTCAGTTTAAATGTACCTGTGTAGATCCCCATGGTATTTAAGAACCAAATTCCACTCAGAATCTTTGATACCCAACTTGGTGCACAAGGTATGGAAGGTGTTGGTGAAATCCGGCACTGCTTGTCCCCTCTCTTGATGCAACATGTTCCATATCATGTACAAGCCTTCATAGTTGCCAACATGGTAGTATTGTTCCTTGATGACATCTATGAAAGATTCCTAAGTCGGTTTGGCCTCGAACATTCCAGACTCCTCTATGGAAATTTGCTCACAGTAAGTTTCCCACCAATGTTTGACATGGGGGAGAGCCTTAAGGAGCGTGAAGGTGACATTTTCCCTGTCGGAGAAATTGTCCACAAAGAAATAACCTTCTAGCATATTTAACTCTCTATACCTTGACCTCATCGGGGACATACACTAAGAAATGAAAAGGAGTAGCCTGCTCTGATACCACTGATCTAGATTATTTTGAGAATGAAATGAAGGCATACATATAATAAGGAAATACATAGAGATGTAATAAAGATATAATAATATAACAGAGATATAGAAGAGATATAAAAATAAACATAGAGATACAATAATATAGAATTTATATTAATGAGTGAAATGTATAGAAATGTAAAATATAGAGTGAATGAACTCTCTAGAATGGTGGTAGATTATCTCTGAGAAGAGATGTGATGGATACACTCATTCACAAGAAAATTATGATGTTTATAATAAGGCTAAGAAGGCATTTTTAACATAATGAAAAATACAAAACCCTAACCCCAAAAGATGAACAAACAAAATTTTTGCAGGCATCGATGGGGGGTAGTTGATACGTCAACTTCTCGAGGGCATAACTTTTGCATACAATATTCATTTGGGGTGATGATCACCTCGTCGAAAATTTCTATACAAGTGTTACAAATTTCTTAGGGGGTCGGGGTATGTCGTTGGCAAACCTTATCCCCGCAAAATTCCAATAAAAGGTCATTTAGGTCCTTAAAAAGACCTCGAAAGTTTGGGACTCGAACAACTGTAAAAAAACTACCAAAATGGAAAATTGTTCTTTGAACCCGTGGAATAGGTGGGTGGCCACCGATATCCATATGGATCATTTTCATCATGAAAAAAAGTTTTTATTAGCCCAACATACTTAATATGATCTCTTACAATACCTCTCGGATCGTGTCATCTGATTTCACTTGTGAAAAAACATATTTCCTTCAATACTGCAACTTCTTTTATAGCATGTTGGACATTCAGTGGGGTAAAAATTCCCAATTTGATGGGGAACCAGGGCTAATTTATCTCAGAACTTGCAGATAAAAATGTAGTTATCCCTTCTTCCACTTTCTAATAGGAAATCTCCCTTCCCATTAGATTTTTAGGGACATATTTAGGAAAAATATGAGGGGCTTGTGCACAACCAAATACTATGATATAGGTGTATTTTTTTCCCATACACCAATCGCCTATGTATTTAAGAGATTCAATAACTCCTTGAGATAATTTGTGTGGGTTATGGTTGGATATGACAGAAAATAATTCTTCCAAGAAATGATCACAAATATCATATAGATACCTCTTACAATTAAAGTCCCACAACTCAGAGAAATATACATGGATATGAGGAAGGATAGGGTTCCGGTCCCATCCCATAGCAGAAAAATGAATTGCAGAGCATACAATATCTATCAAATATGAGGACATGTAAAAACTTAGAGTTTTCAGTCTTGGTTCTTCTTTGGCATTTTGGAAAATGTTGACTACAAGTATCTGTTCCCATTTGAAGATATGTCCCACCTCAACCACATAGTATGACATTGGTTTCAATTTCAAATTAAAATGTGTGAAAGATTCTTCACCCTACAACTTGCAGATCATAGATTCCAACATATTGTAGGATTTCTTGAAATATTATATCACATACTACCTGTTTTCCTTTTTTGTGAATTCTCTTTCTTCTATCAACCATTATTATACTAATTTGACCATGTTGGGGTGGTCCTCTATGGATTTTTCCAAAAATGGATTATTCTGGTAGACATCAAGCTCTTGCAAATGATATCTAGTGTGAATGCCATCAAGATTTAATGAGGAAAATGAGGATTCCAGCTTGTTAACCATTGCGGTTGTATTTGTGTCTAAGTGGGAGAATATTCACCTTGAAGAATTGTTATGGGGTGGGGGAAGAGCACAGGTCTTGCAACAAAAGAATATATTCCACTTTTTTTGATATCCTGATAGACTACCAATGTTAGAATACTAAAAAGGGGGGGTGAACCAATATGAACACTTTTACACCTTTTTAACCACAATATATTATTTTAACTTATTCAAAAATGTTCATCAGTTCATCATCAATGTAGTATCTATGAATTCATTCAATACTTCATAAGCATATAATCATAATCATCATGACATCAACAACATCACATCAAGTACAAGTACACCATAGGTTTATGTGGAAACCCAATGTGGGAGAAAACCATAGAATTATTTTCTTATATGTCAAAATAGATACATTCATAGGAAGCACCAACTTCTTTGTTTTCTAGCTACAGCTGAAAGGAGGCTACAACCCCCTAGTTTCTCAGGCTCCAAAGGAAGCTACAAATTCTTGATTCTTTGGCTCCAACCAGGAGGAGGATACAACTCCCTATGTTCTCTGGCTCTAATCAGAAGGTGGCTACAAACATTTATCCTTACCCCATCCAACCACCCTAAAATATAAGTACCAAATAACTGATATTGCCACTGTCACTATGTCATTGCAAATTTTTCCTTGTAAAACTTGTCACTATAAAACCTGTACAAAAAACCTGTCACAACCTCAAACAAAAACCTGCCACAATATCCAATCCTGTCACTATCATTTTCACTATCAATATCTCATCTAAGAAACCATATCCACTCTCAACCGCATGCAACTCATGCCAAGATCATTAAGAGCACATCTCAACCATATGCCCAACATCACCACCACATGCCTCTACCAATCATGTACTAAGATCACCACATACTATCAAAATATATGTATCTCAACCAAGTACCAACATGTACCACAACTTGTACCATCAACCATGTACATAAACTATGTACATCAACACTATACCATGTACCAAAAATATATTCTAAACAAATAATATCAATGATGTACCTCAAACAAGTATCAACATCACCAAAATGTACCAAGATCAAGATGTGCTTCTAATAATATGCCAAGACATGTATGCCACACACTCCATAAACCATGTGCCAATATCACTACAAAAATCTCCAACAAGATTACCAACAAGTGCCTCTAACAACGTACCAAGCATGTACCAATCATGTATCAAAAACAAACCAAATTGTGCCTCAACAAGATGTACCAAGAAAACCATACCATGTACCTCATGTGTGTGCAAAATCATCAACTATATGTCTCATCCATGTACCCAACATGTGTTGGTTGTGGAGCCTAATTATCTTCCTGATTTAGAGGTCTTTGTTTTCAGCCATGTTTATACCCCATGAAAAATGTACACCCCGAAAGACTGTACACCCCTCCATGTGGGGGGGCTAGAAGGGGGGTTTGGTTGGCTTGCTTTTCAATCTGGACCGTTCATTATAAGTTCGCAGATATGATGGTAGAAGTTATTTTAAGTATTTTTTCCCTAGAAGGAAACCCTCTTTTATGAGGGAATTGTATTGCGACTATGTATGTGTGTGTGATTATTGTATTCTAAGATAAGAGACTGTGAGAGAAAGAAAATGAAGTTGCAACATGTGTGTTGTAGGTTGTATCCTTTCATTTGGTTGGATAATAAAAAGGAAGGACCTGACAATTTCTTTAGTGGACGTAGTCCACACTGAGTGAAACAAATATATCTATGTCTCTATTGTATTGTGTATCTCTTATGTTTTATTTACACCTTTTTTTAATTTTATTTATCTATGATACTGTTTTTCTAACAACATGTACTTCAACCATATACCAAGATAACCAACAAACAGTCTCTAGTAGTACATCACACTATCCATTAATTGAATACCATAAACCTTTACATCAAATCATGTGCCAAAACCTCACTATTATTTAGCCTCAAACATGTACCATTCATAGGCCAATCATATATCAATACCATTATCAAATTCCTCTCACAATGCACCACAAGATATGCCAATGAATCAAAATAAGTGCACCAACATTATACTTTAATAGATCTTCCTCGGAACATTCACTCTAACAAGAACCATACAACTAGTAATAGTACCTCTAAGAAAATTCCCAAGCTCACAAGACCATACCTCAACCATGTACAAGCATATTTCGCAAATATATCCCAATATGTGCTTCTAATAAAGAACCATAATAGTCATAGAAAAAATACCAAGGATATATATGTACCAATATCACCAAGAGAAGGATCTCTACCATATATAAAAAAGCCTCGTGAGGATCTCTACCTACAGGTTGTCCCGTGAGGATTTATTTTATTAAGGTTTTTTCAGAAACCCTTTCTCTCTGTAGCTCCGATACTTTGTCGTCAAACTTTCTTCACTTCCTCAGATCCATGATGCCTCATATTTTTCAATAATACATGTTAATAACCTTTCACAAGATAGATATTCAATATGTCCAATAGGTGGTAATGGGAGTCTCTTTCTCTCTTATTTATACTTTCTCAAGTGCCTTCCTTTAGGGGTCATCTTCTAACTATTTTACCCAACTTCCCTCTTTTAGGGATAACCCACTTTCAACTACTTTATCCACTTGCAACTACTTTTCCCATAATTAGTAAACTCACAATTTCTTGTTGCAACTAATTTATTTTTAATTTTTTTCTTATTTCAACAACTTTACCCATAATTAACTCCTAGTTCCAACCACTTTGACTAGTAAACTTCTTGATGACTTTCTAGTAACTTCTAGAATAATTGACTCCTTTGTTTACCTTCTAGGGGCTTCTATAATATTCATGAGGGTCCTCCAACATCACTAATCCATATCTCCTCAACCATGAGTAACCATGTGATGTACCACATATCACCGGAAATGACACAACATGTACTATCCATCTATGATAGTATTACCTACAAATTCACTGATATTCATGTATTTATTCCTCATACAAACTCATGTTCATTAACCACACCTCTGCGACTATCGAAATTTATACCAAATTTTCTTCAAGGGTTGACATCAATCTCCAAGATCAATCTCCAAGGGTTGACATCAATGAAAACCAATTGTCCAAACCAACTGTCCAACAACTAGGTCTTTTCTTTCCATGGGAAAATATTCATTAATGAATATTTTGTATATATCATTCCATGTAGGACACCCCTCCATCCTATTGAAGTAGTTTGTATCTGATAAGAAAATATTTTTTGGAACTTTTGCTTGGGCGAAAACATTTATTGTAGGAACCTTTCCTATTCACATTTCGGATTTTGACATTTTGTGTTTTTGAATTCATGTATAATACATAGAAACAATAAGTATTTCTGAGCAATATAAGAGAAAGAAAATATTCCCTCAATTTAATCATCATCATACCTGAAAGCTTCATAGTTTATTGTTTAAAATCTCTATTAGTCAGGAAATCCTTATAAAATCCTATCAAAGGTAAAGAGTGATTAAGCTAGTGTTAGAAAAATAATACAAAGGTTTATCGAATCCAAACACAAAACATCAACTTTTAAGAAATAAAATATAACCTTTAAAATTGAGTCTTCGGGAGAAAATAATCGGAGAGATTAACACTGAAACTTTACAAAAAGGCATATCGAAAGAAAGCTCTTCAAAAAAGCTCATTAGAAATTTTAAGGTCTTTTGAAATTCTGATAAATAGGAGTATAAAAAGGGACATCTGATAGGAATTATTTAAAAACCCTTTTGGGAAGAAGATGTTGAAAAGTAGGTTTCATCACTCCGGTCAACAAAACCTAAGGATACAATTCCGATAGTCTTTCGGGCTTCAGGTCTTGGAAAATTCTTAGGAGAAACACAACCCATTCTTCTGAGAGAAAAAATCTAATATATCAAACCCAATAGGCTTGTGGACTATGAAACATCAAGATTCCCTACATGAGATCTTAATTATGCATGAGATTTAGGGAGAGCCCAAAATAAAATAATGTTTAAATACAAATAAAAAGGTGATTTTCCATACAAACAAGGTTTGGGAAAATGATTGTTGAGAGTATGAAAAGGATCATGGAAGCAACTCTTCCTCTAATAAACCTTACAAGTTTATCCATATTTGATAAACCACACATATGCTTTAGGATTCATGTAGAATTTTAGTACAGGGGGGAACATTCAATTTTTCTTGGAACATAAAAAATCAATGGGAATTGTTGCAACCACAAAAATTATGTATATGGAAGGAAGAAATAAATGTTTGGACATTTATTTATTTCGTTTTTCTTTGAAATGGAAAGTCCAATGAGTCTTGTGGTTACTTCTAGTAGAATGGTGGTATAATACTACCTATCATAGTGCTACTAAAATAACACCCTTTGACATATTTTATGGAAAACTACCCCCATCAATGATCTCATACTTGTTAGAATTATCTAAGGTTCAAGAGGTGGACAACTTCCTGATATTGCGAGTGGAAATTCTTTGTACCATCAAAGATAATTAGATGTTGTATCAAAATCACATGAAGAAATGGGCTAATGAACATCACTCCTAACACCATTTTTATGAAGGGAATATAATGTTAGTGCATATACCAACCATATAATAAAACCTGACTCAAAGAGAAGGGCCACTAGAAGTTATCTCCTAAGTTTTATGGACCCTATATTAGACTATAACATATAGGTCTAGTGGTTGACAAATTGGCTTTTCCCGACCACTATAAATTCCACCCTACTTTTTCATGTATCATGATTAAAGTAGGTGTTTGTATCCAATCCAACCTTACAAATTGGATGCGGAGGGTTCCATTTGGTTGCATCATGAGTCCATTTTAGACAAACCTTAGTGCTTCCTTCTCCAACACACTATCTAGGAAGTTTTTATCCAATTGAAGGATACACATTCTCAAGATTATACATGGGAACTAGAAAACATTATCCACCAATGTCCTAATATCCAACCTTGAGGAAAATGATTCTTTCTAAAGGGGGTGGGATGTTAGGGTATCACCCTAATTCCACTAGTTAGTATAATAGATTGTTTCTTAATGTATTTAGTGTCGTTTCTAGTAAATACGGCCCCACAAATTAGGATAGTTTGAAATCAATAAATGTAACATTTATTAGTGTTCATTGATGTGGACTAGCATCCCTCAATCAAAGGGATTCAAACGGGGAACTTACTAGCATTGAAACTGACCAAAAATGTTAGTGAAAACCAATTTACCTAACCCCTTGTGCTTTCTCTGTCACCTTTATCAAGTGGGGAGTTTCTATCACTTTACAAACACACTTAGTGTATAGAGAATCTAGACTATTTTACCGATTATGTATTAAGATAAGGATTTATATAAGAGTTGCATACCAAATTCATTATCCTATCCCCATTCTTATCCAACCATTCCTAGATGTTTGTGATTTTTATGCAACTATAATTCTCCCCTGTAGCATGTCAAAGCTATCACAACCCCCATGTAATGGGATTTTAACCCTAAATGGAGATAACGGATTAACATAGGCTAGTATGGTATCTTATATGTTTCTAGCTTAATAGTGGGGTTATTTTAGCCTCATCCAAGGAGGTTATATGTTTTGTTATGCATATGATGATGGTGATGATGATTACTATCCATTCAGACCAAATTTTCCCTATCAAAGACTAATGAATCAGATGGTTAATCAGTTTTCTTTTTCTTTATTTATTTATTTATGATTGAAAATATTGTATAGAATGTTTTTTGTATCTCTTTGTTTTTTGTGAACTAAAAAGTTGTGAATATCATTGGTGTTACAAACGTTGTAGAATTGATCCCTGATGGGTGTTTAAGAAAGGTAATCTAAGAGAAAATGATTTTCATTATCTTCTTTCATAGCATCACAAAGGTTACAAGTATTTCTATATTCCCAAGGCATTTCAGGTCTTGTCTACATGCCCAATTTCACTATGAAAATTTTAATAGAGCGTTATTATAATAACAATGTTTATTTTTTCTTTAAATTGCTGATAGAAGAAATATAATTTTAAATTTCTAGATCAAGTCATGATGTGAAGTACATGAATGGAAATGATGGTTGGGTGATCAGGCCTCTATGGGGGTCGGTCCTGGTGGTCGATGACATGGTTGGGGGTTGACGTCTAGTCTTTCTTGGCATGGAGCGGAAGTGGGTGGAATTTTTTGGATAGGTTTATCGAGGTAGGAGATAGATTTTTGGGATTGGCTTGCTTGAAACTTGGAGGGTAGGGTTTCTGTGGAGCTTTCTTATTTTTTGTCTTGTCTCGGTCGGAATGGATTCAGGTGCGACAACGGTCTCGGGCGATGTGGTGGGTGGCCCAGAGTCTAGGGCCCTAGACACCCCTACCGTTAATTCATTGGGACTTGAGGATATGAATCCAGAGGGTTTGAAATTACCTCTAACATATGGAATTTTTCTGGGGACTCACACCTTGCCTGCTTTGTCTTTTTCGGGTGGGATGACAATTGGAACCTCAGCGACTACATTGTGGGGTTTTGTTTCTAGGTTGGACCCTATTCCAGGTCTATTAGAGGGAGTCTTTGAGTACATCGGACCTGATCTTGGGGATTTATTTAATGTTGGTTGTTGGGAATCACAACAAAAATATTTGTCGGTGGATGACTCTGGAGCCCATTTCTCACCCTCAGAGCTTATCAACGATCAGGGATCCTTTCTAGAACCTACGACAATGGTATGTGATTTCTTCATAAGGGATTCTTCTCCAAGTAGGCCCTCTATCCTTAATGCTTCTCCTTTGGGTCTGGGATCCAAAGGTTTTGAGAAGAGGGGAGGTTGGGAACGCTCAAAGGATTTTGGGGCAACAAAGCACTCGTCTCATAGGAGTTATCAGTGTGCTCGGGACCGCTCTGATCTTGATAGTTTGGTATTTGATGAGGACATACATATGGACTGTGTGGTCGAGTTTTCAGAACTCATTATGGTGGGGAGAGCATGAGGTAAAAGGTTGGGAACTATCTTTCTTCTCTCTTGTGTGGATAAATCTTGGGGAACAAAACTTTCTTCCTTTCCCAGTATTCGGTTGTTAGCCAAGGGTTGGTTTTCTTTTGATTTCAAGGCCTCTTTTGATGTGGCCTGGGTTCTCTCTAAAACTTCGACAATGGATGACACCCTTATTGTTCTCAAGACTTGGACCCCTATTTTTTATGCCAAATAGGAGAGAGTTGATGTGGTGTCGGTTGGGTCCGGTTACCAGGCCTTCCTATGAAATATTGGAATTTTTTTCATTTCTTGGCCATCGGTAACAGACTTGGTGATTTCTTGGAGGCTAATTATTCTTTTGAAGATACAGGGCTTATTTTAGTAGCCAGGATCTTGGTGCAACTGGACCTTCATCTGTGTCTTTTAAAGGAGCTGAAAATTGAGACAACCTTCAGTTATTTTATTCATCCTTTGGACTATGAAGGCATCCCATTCAGATGCCATATATGTCATGCTTATGGGCATGGAGGTTTGGAATACAAACTTCCCTTAAAGGGTAATTTTAGGGGATCTTTGGATGATGGAATCGGCACTGGGCTAGACCGAGCAATTTCAAACCCTAGGTTCACTAGAGGCACATAGGTGGTTATCTCTCAGGATGTTGACTCTGGTAGGGTCAACAAGAAATGACCATTTTCCCCTGCGGGTCCTTCTTAGTGGATAGAGACCTGACACTCACTAAAGTTCATAAATATTCTCTGTAGGCTTGTCCAAGATCTATTATGGTGTTAGGTAAGCATCAGTTCTATTTTCCTCTGGTTGCTTCATCTATTATTGATTTGGTTCTTCCTTTAGGCTCTATGGGAAAATACGTCTCTTCTTTTGTCGGTCTGCGCTATCCTTTATTGCACCCCCATCCTGAGTCAACCTTTTTCTCCCTCTCTCACCCTGGGGCTTTAATTCCTTCACCGATTAGCACACACATGGTTACTTTGGGTCAAGTGACAAGTGATTACTATTCGTTCAAGGATCCCTTTGTATCAGTGGCCCCTGGGACTGAATGTTTTGGGGGTTATTCTTCTTCCTTCATAACCTTAACTTTGGAGACTAATTCTCCCCTATCCTCTCCTTCTAGGTCTCTTTATGGGACTCCCTCTATTTCTTCTTTTCAATCATCCTCCAGTACCCAGTCTTTTGAGGGGTCCAGGATCCGTTATACCCTTCACAATAGGGCTTTTTTATCTGAGGCTTCAATTGGATGTGGCGCAAAAAATTCACTCGAGTCTGGTTTGGGGTCTCTTTGTTGGGCTTTGTCTTTTTTGTGGGGTCGGGGCAGACGATCACACATTCTTATGGCACAAGATCGAGCCAAACTTGATGTGGCTTCGGGTAGGAAAACCTCCATTAAATGGGTGCTTAGAGAAAAGTAATCCTAGGATATGGTTACTTCATTAAAATTCTCTCCTTCAGCCGCAGGAGTTTGCAGAGCCTGGCTAAAACATCATCTTTGAAAAGACTGATTTTTGTTAACAACTTGGACATAATATTTCTCCAAGAAACTCTGGGAGTCAGTGAGTTACTGGTACATTCTTTGGAAGCACTTCTTCTCGACTGGTCATTTGTGGCAGTGGATGAAAAAGGGTGTTCTGAGGGTCTTGCCATAGAATGGAGACACAAGATATGTAGATGTGATAGTGTCTAGGGCTATGACTCTGGGATTGGCCTCAATTTTTTCTCTAAGGAGTTAGGGCATGCCTTAGCGCTCATTAATATTTACGGTCCCTGTGTTGAGAGGAAACGTTACTGGGATTCTTTGGCCTTGTTCCCTTGGATTTATGAGCCAGGGGTCATTGTGGGTGGGGACCAAAATTTTTCCTTGGGAGCGGTAGAGTTTTGGGTCCACCATTCGACTCTGGACCCTTTTAATAACTATTTCATGCACTATCTTTATTCTTTTGGATTTTTGGATCTGTATCCAGTTAAATTACAACCAACTTGGTGGAATTTGAGGACTGGTGATGCTAGATTTGCAAAATGCTTGGATCGCTTCCTAATATCTGAGGATCTGGTGGACTCCTTGGGGATTTCTCGTCAATGGGTTGCTAGTGGTGGAGAATCGAGATTTCTCATCAATGGGCCGCTAGTGGTAGAGAATCGAATCACAACCTGATTGTTTTGGAATTAAGCGGCAGGGCCCATCATACGCCCAGCCCCTTCAAATTCTTTGAAGGATGGATAGAGGATCCCGAGTATCAGGTCTTAGTACATAATATATGGATTCCTATGGGACCACTTCTTAACTTGCATGCTGCAATTCATTTTAGGGACAACCTAAAGAAATTTAAACAGAATACCATCTCCTGGGCGCATGAGAAAAAAACAAAAGAAGATCAAGAGATTCTCTCTCTTGAAAAAAGGATTTTGGACTGGCGGGTTGATCCTGATATTGGCTTCAGCTCCAGGGAAACTAGGGAAGATCTTGTTCAAGTGGAACTTTGACGGAGAACTATTTTGACAGAAAAGGAAGCTTTATGGCATCTAAAAAGTTGGGCTATCTAGCTCGCTTGTGGGGATGAGAACACAAAATTATTCCATTATTTTGACAAAGGCAGGAAATTAAATAATACCACTTGGAGTCTCACTGAGTGGGATGGCCAACTGGTCAACACCTTCGAAGGGATTTCATCTTTAGGGATTTCTCATTTTAAAGATCTGTTCAAGGCACAGTCAGGCTCTTCAATCGGGGAAATTGTGAAAATAGTCAAATTCTTCCCACAATTTGTGGAGGACGATGAAAGGGAGTCCTTAATGGATCAAGTCACTAAAAAAGAATTACTATCTGTCATGAAATACTTCTAGAAAGGGAAGAGTCCAAGTCTGGATGGATGGCCAATTGAATTATTTCTGGGTTTCTTTGATTTTTTGGGTAATAATATTCTAAAAGTAGTGGAGGAGTCTAGGAAAAATGGGCATATTCATGAACCTCTAAATGTCGCCTTCATCACTTTAATCCCCAAATATGATAATCCATCTAATTTCTCTAATTTTCCTCTGATCTCCCTCTGCAATTGTATCTACAAGATTATCTCAAAAGTCATCAGCCTTTGTTTAAAAGACATCCTTTCATGACACATCTCTGGTGAGAAGTTTGGGTTTCTGAAAGGCAAATAGATTCATGAATCTATCGGGGTGGCACAGGAAGGTCTACACAGCATGAGAATTAATAAACTCAAAGGTGAAATGATAAAAAATGATCTCTCAAAGGTTTTTGATAGGGTAAACTGGCTTTATATTCACATGTTGTTAATTCATCTTGGATTTGGATTTGCTTTCACAAATTGAATTATGGCATGTTTATCCTCAATATCCTTGTCTCTCCTGATCAACGCCTCAACCACCCCTTTTTTCAAAGTGAAAAGAGGGATTCGACATGGCTTCCGCTTATCTCCACTCCTTTTTCTTCTGGTCGTGAAGTGTCTTAGTCATTTCTTGATCGAAGCCAAGTTTGTTGGAAGCTTCAAAGGCATCAAAATTTCTCAGGGATTATACATATCTCACTTACTCTTTATGGATGACATATTAATTTTTTGTGATGGATCTAGAAAGGATATTGAAAAATTGTATGAAGGACTTCCACTCTTCAAACAAGCCACTGGCATGGAATTTAACACACAAAATTCAAGTATCACATTCTCTTCGCTGGATGGAGAGGAAACACAATACATTGCAGAGAGACTTCTCTTTCAAGTCTTTTTTTATTGATGGAGGGTTGAAATACCTGAGTTTTCAATTGAAACCAAATGACTATAGGAAGATCGATTGGTGGTGGCTTATAGAAAAACTGGAAAAAAAGGATTAAATGTTGGAGTCATTGATGGATTTCTAGGGCTGGGTAGTTAGTCCTGGTAAAGTCAGTTTTAGAAGCCATTCTATTTTACTAGATGTCTTTAGCCTGGATTCCCAAAGGCATTCTAGAGAAGATGAGAAAATTATGCTTTACATATATATGCAGGGCAATAAGGACAAAAAAGTTTTACCCTGGGTAAGATGGGATCAGATTATGAATCTAAAGGCCCTCGGTGGTTGGGGCCTAAAGAATATTTTCTCCTTCTCTAAAGATCTTGCGCCAAAGTGCTCCTGGTGACTAATAAAGACTTCTAGTCTCTGGACCCAAGTAATCCACCAAAAATATATTGCTCCACTTTCAGTTTTAGATTGGGTTCGATCTTTAAACAAGTCTTCGGTGAGGATTTCTATTATTTGGAAGGATTTGATTAGGGATTTTGATCTAGTGGGGACAGGATTGGTGTGGAGAGTGGGTTATGGATGCTTGGTGCATCTTGGCCTAGATCCATGGCCTGGGTTCTAGCTCAGACATATCCTGCCTGAAGTATTAAGGCAAAGATTGGCGTAAGGAGGATTCTTCCATATTGCATAGGTGGGTGATATTATTACTACAAATATGTGGCACCAAGGATGGATGGCAGGGCATAGGCTTGGACTCTTAGAGGATGAATTGAATTATTGGAACAAATACACACAGAACCTATGGGAAGCCTCAATTCGTTTGGTTGATAGAGACAATGAATTACTTTGGGATAGTGTAGGGTATGGCGGATACACTCCCCGTTCTAGATATTTAAAGTTAACAATGGATCTTTACCAACGGGAACCCCTCTGGTGGTGGCGTAAGATATGGAAAGAGTATTTCCTAGCGAAGGGGAAAATTTTAGTCTGGTCGATTCTGGAGAATAAAATTCCCACCTGGGACAACCTACAAAGGCATCTCTTCTTCGGGCCAAGTCACCATGCTCTCTGCAAATCACATTTAGAAACAGTGGACCATCTTTTTTTACACTGTCCTTTTGTCAGGGAAGTATGGGATTTTTCTAGGGAATTGATGCCCACTCTCTCGGAATGGAAAGGAAATACCTTTGAACTGGCCTTAAAGGCCTGGTCGATGGGTCATGGTCAAGAGGATCTTTGGGCCTTCCATTTCATTATCGCCTGGGGGATCTGGATCACCCGAAATGGTCACATCTTTCAGGATGAAAACTTATTAGCGGAAAGGGTAGTGGTCAAAATAATTTGGATTTACAAATCCTTTTTGAGCTCCAGTGGGGGTACATTGGCTCTCCCAAGGGATGCCAGGGAGGAGACCCCCGATTTAAGTATCCCATGGGCTTACTTCGATGGAGCCTCCCCATATGATCAAAGAAAATGTGGGGGTGGTGGTTGCCTCTATCTCTCACAATCACATTACTTTTCTCTCAATGAGGGATTGGGGGTTGGCACAAATAATTACTCTGAAATCATGGCCTTAAAGCTACTCTTACTCTTTGCAATTGAGAAGGGATGCAGAGCTTTAAAATTCTTTGGAGATTCTTTAGTTATCATCAAATGGGCTAATGGGATTCATAGATGCCAAATCTCTCTCTTTCTACCTTTGCTAGAGGATGTACTTCGTATCAAAAGTTTATTTGACTATATCTCTTTTTCTCATATTTACAGGGAAAGGAATCAAATGACAGACAAATTTTCCAAGGAATCCACATAGTTAGATTTTGATCTATGGCACGTTACAAAACACACTCTCGATGGATCACAGGGATACTACCATCGACCCTTCCATGACAGATAGGACAATTGACTATGGGAAATAGAATACCTCTAATGAGAGGAGCCTCTATATTTTGACGGGACCTTATTACTTATTGGTGTATGGAAGGATTTCATATGATTATGGGACAATATTAGAAGGCAACTAAAATTTTGGGAACTAAATTGATTAACATAACTTGTAAGTGATGTATGTATATGCATCTATGGGAGATTAACAACTTTTCCTTTTTGCTGGAGAATATGTATGCAATGAAGTATTAACCAGTACATATCTGTGCATCTAATTTTGTTATATCATAATGAAATTGTGAACTTTTTCCAAGGAAAGAAAATAAATAAATAATAATAATAATTTTAAACTTATAGCTTGGGGTTGATGATTTCATTATACTAAATTAGCTTTTTCTTGTTCTCAGTATTTTTGTGGCATCATAATTTCTCTTCAAATTAAGTTTTAATACTATTCTTGAGATGAATTTATTTAATATAATAAACAATCTCATAATTAAAGAGAAAATTCCCTCCTTTTATTTCTCTTTTAGAGGCTAGTCTCCCAAGCATTGAGAGTAAGACTATGATAAGGTACTTATTGTACAAGCATGAGTTGGCTAACATGAAGAAATAAAATCTTCCCATAATAGAATTAAAAATTAGTAAAACTCACTCTAGTCTAAGAAGAGAATAAACTAGAGATGCTACTTCACAGGTCCATTATTGGGGCATAGTAGAAGAGGAATCCCTTTAGAATATCAATGCAATTAATAGTATTATTGTAATTAAATTTATATAAAATCTATGGTGCTATAATGACATTGAGAATAGATAAAAAGATGTTTTTCTAAAGGAGGCCATAAATCCTAAATTAAAAGATCAAAATTATCTCTTTATTATTGCTCAAGAATAAAATGAATATTTAAAAAATAAAGTCAGTCTCCAATGCACTTCAAAGTGAAACTTAAAGGTGAAGAAAACATAAAACATCATGGGAAGGAAGAAATTTTAAAGTCTCCAATTCTATAAATGTAGAAAATGAAAATAATTTTATCTTAAGTTCACATCCAACCAAACATTAGATTTTATATTTAAACATATCTTAATACCAATGGTATTAACAATGTATCATCCCATGAAAATTAAAGTAAACTCGATAATCTTATTCCAATATATTTTCTTAGAAGCAACATAGTAAAACAAAACATAATGATTCATTTTTATTTTTTAAGGTATAGCTATTCGATGTTGGTCTCATTTGACAGTAATGACATCATCAACATCGTCATCATAATATTAATACCAAATTAAATTGAATACAATGATGACGAGTATTGTCTATTAAGAACAATTTTGGTTTATATGTTGTAATTGTCAATTAAAACCAATTTTGATTTATTAAATCTAACCATCCATTATGACCAATTCTGGTTTAATGAATAAATAAAATAAAAGTAATTACTTTAAATTGTCATGTTTTTTTTTTTATGATCTAATACTTTTGTAGTACCTTTTGATTTTTATGGGTTATCATGTTGTTTCTTTTCTTATTAATGGTAACCACTAAACTTTGAAGTTCTATAACAAGAAGTTAACTAATGATAATAGTGAACATGATTTTTATCATTCCCTTTGAGACCAATAAGTTTTATTGAACAATTAAAGGGAATTAAACTAAATGCTTTTGAAAATATGATTTTGATAATTGAATATAAACAAAAACAAAAAAAACTAGTGTGTTTGTTAAGATTTTTGTAAGGGGAGAACTTGAAGATATGATTTTGATAATTGAATATAAAAAAAACAAAAAAAACTAGTGTGTTTGTTAAGATTTTTGTAAGGGGAGAACTTGAAGAGTAGTTATCTGATAAAATTCGATAAAGTTATGTTTTATATTAATAAGGGCATGGAAATTTAAAAGGAAATGGTTTTGATTATTACAAATTTTATAAAATCGCTCATTCTAAAATATTTTTTGGTTACCTGTATAAAATAATTAGTTTCATTATGAAAGCCATATGAATTGGTTTCCTAATAATATTTATTTTGTTTTCTAAGTTTATAATGTTGAAAAAATAGTTTTGATTAACCAAATTAAAATTTATGCAATCTTTGTAATATTCTATTTCTAATGATAACTATTATGTTAAATATAAATTTTTTTTTAAACAAAATTTAACCTCAATAATAGTGAGACTTTGATAGATTAAATGGAAAGTAACTAATAACAATAATTCATTTTTAAAAATAAATGTTTTAGGCTGGATGCAAAAGGTATTTATCCATCCATTATGTTAGTTGTCTCCATTAATCGTTTTGATGATTGTACTAGGTTGGGATTCCCTTTGAGGTTTTTTTTCAATTTTTTTTTTAATTAAAAATAAAATAATTTGAATATTTTATATTAATTTTTTTAAATTAAGTATATTTTGTTTATGTTGTTTGAGCATTTTGGAGATAAACTGTGTATAAAATATTGAAACTTTAATGTTTTGATTGGACATTCCACCCATCATCAAGGACAAATAAAGCTCAATATATTATACATAATTTATCATCATAAAGCTTAAGCAACATTATAACTAATTGTGAAAACCTACACATTAATATATATTTTTTATTTATTTAACAAATAAATGATTTATTGGTCATTTTAAATTAATATAAAAAAACAAAATCCATAAAAAATAATAATTTATAATATAATTTAAATATAATATATTAATATTTTAAAATTAATTATGGTCGCATGTTCAAATCCAGAGGGGGATAGGGTAGGGTATGTATAACTCCATAGAATTTATCAATCAAAATTACTGGAGAAATGGAATCTTATAGACCAATTTAGTATTAGCTTAGTTGTGGCCTTATATATATATATGATGATGATGATGATGATGATGATGATGATGATGATTAACGTCCACTAAGACCTAATTGGTCTATCGGACCTTAAGAGGGTAAGTGATTACTTGTGATTCTTTAGAATTTTGTTTATGTGATCGAAAAGCATTAAGAGAAGCTTTCCAAGATCACCATACTTTTGTTGAGTTAAGAGGTTAGGAAGGTTGGTAGTGTGATCAA
>ML779052.1:62221-90686 GCA_009831015.1 Picea engelmannii
CGGACCTTAAGAGGGTAAGTGATTACTTGTGATTCTTTAGAATTTTGTTTATGTGATCGAAAAGCATTAAGAGAAGCTTTCCAAGATCACCATACTTTTGTTGAGTTAAGAGGTTAGGAAGGTTGGTAGTGTGATCAATATTTCAAAAATAAGATCTAATATGAGTATAGGTTGGACAATCTAAGAGAAAGTGCTTTTCATCTTCAACCTTCTTAGTGTCACAAAGGTGACACACTCTTTCATCCCATGGCATTTTAGGAATTGACCAACACCTAGTTTCACTATGGAGCTCGTGAGAATTTGTTCTTATCTTGGCAATGTTTATTTTTTTTCTTTACACTTGGCAAAACAAATAGATGATTTTGATCTTCTATATTAGGGTTGATTACATCTTTATAATACCTTAATTTTCTTTTTTCCTCTAACTCTTTATCAAACCACATTTTTTCCTTAAATTTTGATTTGACGTTTTTTTTAATAGTATCTTTATTCTGCAAAATGGTTTCTTCCATGATTCCCCAATAGTTTAGCCAAGACCAGGTGTCTTTATGCCATCCTCGCTTGAGTTGATGGTGGTTATGACTTGATTTGGAAGCAATTTTAGGTAGCCTCTTGTCTTCCATGTTGTTTAACTTGTTCTTATACATTAGGTATCTAGTCATAGCCATGCTCTCAATGGGGGAGAGCCTTGTTTCTATGAGGAGGATGGGATAGGGCATATTTCCTTTAATTTTGAGATTATAGGTTATAAACTTCTTTTGTGTTTGCTCTATCTTTCTCCAGGATTCACGAGAGATACTATAGCCCTAGACTTCACATCCATAAAGAATAACAGGTGTAACAAGAGTCTCAAAGAAGAGTTTCTTCTTATCCCAACTCCAAAGTTTAGCTAATTTACAATTGTTTTCAAGCACATAATAAGCTTTCCATCCCCCAATAATCCTTTTCTCAATGCTATAATTCCAATTAAGGTTGTGGTGAATATCAATTCCAAGATATTTGTATGAAGTCACTTCCTACAAGTTGTTGTTGTCATATACCAAGGTATCATAAGGGATCTTATTGGATTTAATAATCATGACCTTAGTCTTATCAGTATTAACAATCATACTCATATTGGAGCAAAAATCCTTGAGGATTCTTAGTTGGTTTTCAAGATCATGGGGACTCCTTTCCATAATAATGATATCATCGGCATAAAGAAGAAGATTGATGACTATGCCAGTGAGAGTAGGGATGACAACCTGCTTTTTCCAAGCATTCTTCTAATTTATCAATTTTATATGCCAAAAAGGGTAGCGGACAAGGGACAACCTTGTTTGACTCCGATATTGCAGTTAATCTCTTTTGACCATCCCTCAATGTTTTTAAACTTAGCAATAATGTTCTCATACATCCTTATTGCAACAACCCTCAACTCGAGAGGCAATTTTATCTCTTCTAACCTATTCCAAAGGTTTTTCCTAGGAACCATGTCAAAAGCTTTTCTAAAGTCAACAAAACAACAAAAAAGATTGGTTTTAGTATTGCGGAACTCCTATGAAATGATCCTAAAGGTAACAAGATGGTCCACAGTTGAATGATATCTCCTAAACCCGGCCTGGCCTTTAGCTCTTTAACCGTGACTTTCTAGCCAAATGGTAATCTTCTTTTCCAAAATAATTCCATAAAGCTTGGCTAAAATTGGGCTAATCATAATGGTCCTATAATTAGAGGGAATTTTTTTATCCCCAATTTTAAAAATAGGAACAATGAGGCTTTGTGTCCAAAGTTTAGGGAAGCTCTGCTTGACTGCTAAATTGAAGAGCTTTTGTATGTGAGGGATAAGGATTGGCCCTCCGATTTTAAAAATTTCATCTTGGTAGCCTTCAATGTCCTTAGCTTTCCCATTTGCGAGCCGCTTAACCCCGAACTCTATGTCATCTAAAGAAAAAAACTTCTTCCTTTGTAGGGACAATAGGAATGGCGTCCATGGCATTAGGGAACTCATAAAGACTTTTAAGGTAGGAATTCCAGTCAGTTAAGGGAATCCTATTATTTTCTTTAGTATTGCATTTTAGAATTTGGCTCCAGAACTTCTTAGGATCCAACTTGTATAGTTGTGAAAGTTGCTCTTGCCTTTTATTGATATAGTATCTTTTTTTCCGTTTAATTAGGGCTTTGTACGTATTGATCTTATCAAGTTTTAAGGGCTCATTAGAAGCATCCCTAATGGATTTCCTAGCAATTTTACATTCTTTATCATACCAAGGGTTGGTTGTTCTATTATTCTTTTTATGGGACACCTCGAAAGAGAACTTGTTAATGGAAGTAGAAAGGGTAGTTGTAAAATTATGATAGAGTTCTTCAATGTTGTCCTTATAAGTTAGGAGTTTTAATTTACTATTTAAATCCTTTAAGAAAATGTCAACTTTACTTTTGTCAAAGTGAAAATTCCTTTGATTATTAGAATTCTTTTCAATGGTGCTCCTATGCATGGAAAATTTTAGAGTTAGGGTTAAAGGTTTATGATCAGAATTAGGCTCATGGTCATTTAAAAGGTCAAAAGTTGTTATTTGGTTGGAAACAGGGATATCATATATCACATAATCCACAACACTACTACCTAGCCCATGAATACAGATCATTTGGTTGGATTTTGGCCACTTCATTACTCCATTGCAAATTATTAGGTCTTGAGAGCTGCAGAGGAGGAGACAATTTTCCTTTAAAGAGAAGGGGGGTCACTAAAACTACGAAGGAAAAAAACAAATAGGAAAGAAAGAAAAAATTAGGAGGACAACTAAAAAACAAATAAATGAAGGTGAGGTCGGAGTGTAAAAGGAAGTGGAAGGGGCACTCTAGAATAAGAGGAGGCAGAGCGCAGAAAGAAGTATATTTATAAGACTCCAGAAAGAAGTAGATTTACAATACAAACTTATTCAAAATTATTTTTATAAATAATGTTATTGAGATTTTTTAAATCTCTTTTATTTTTTTAATAAAATAAGTAGAATAATATAAAATAAGTATAATAATATTTACTTTTAATTATAATTTTTTTTTTTTTATCATTTTTGGTATTATAGTTTTGGCAAGATCATGTGTGCTAGCATTATAAGTTTTGTATTTTGATGTTTGTATGTGTTACAAGTTTTGTATCATGTAAGTCAATTTTATTGATTGAAAATTATGTTACATTTAATTATCAATCTGGGCTTGTAATCTTATAAAGTGTAATACAAAGTATATGCATGTGTTCAGATTCTTATCTATTGTTGTAAATCAAGTTATCTACTAATTGATTAAAAAAAAATCTTTTAATTATGAAAGAGAATCAACACAGATTTGGTTTTAAACATCTGAAAAACCATCACTAGTAAAATGAAACAAATACATAAGCTTTTTATTTTTAGATGTTTACTAATGAATTTTGTAATTTTAACAGATTTTAATTAATCGGATGGTTCATATGAACAACCAACATTTTTTTTGACAAAGCATACAAAAATTATAAATAACGAAATTGGAAATAATAAGATCAAAGCACATTTAATTAACTGCATAAAAGAACATATAAAAGATGAGAAACACCACCTTATATAGGGGGCCCTCCTGCATCAGTTATATCTTGCTAAAGTGACTCTATCATTAAACTTTTAAGTAAAACCCAAGATAAAATATGCTCATGAAATACACATAAATGAGATCTTTCTTAAATCAAGAACAAAACTTGAACTTATATTAATATCAAGAGTCGTCGCTACATAATCAAGAGTATACTTCATTATTGAACCCATAGGAATGTGTACATTTCAAAACAAAGATTTTTTGAAACCCAAATTACGAGTTTTTAGAGAGAAATGATTATAATTTGGATTTTTAGAGAAAATGGCAAAAATGTTGTGATCCACGTATGAGAAATTTATGGTTGCACACATGAATTTCACAAAACAAATATTGATATCAAATCTCTATGATTTGTTTAGACTCAATTCACAACTTGTGCCAACAACCTGTTATCATTTGGTGTGCTATGTTCTACTCTTCCACCTTCTTTGACCATGCCTTTGACTTATTTCCATTGTTGATCTGAAACATCTTGGATTGAACTTGACAAATGGAGAAGTTGGAGGATACCATTTTCCATCTCCTCCAATTCGGATTTTCATTGTATCATGCCTGCTTTTATATAGACCTACAACTCAGCTACAGAATCAAGGACTAGCTATATTACAAATTTTTTTTGGTTGCTACTATATTTTAGAACAATTTTACAAAGAGAATACATGAAAATATTAAAAGAATGGAACTTTTACTTAGTTTTCACCCTTTGTAGCTCAAAACATGATTGCATATAAAAAATGATGGCAATGATGGATAATATAGTGAATGTGGCAGGTATTTATGGTTATGATAAGAAAGATAAGTGACAAAAATGATGACAAAAGGAGTTATTCTATGGGCTCAACATTCCCCCTTACCGAATATTTTGCATGTCATGCAAAGACAAAAATGCAAAATTTATTCTTTATTCTTCCAAAAACCCTAAAACTTGGGTTAGATTGTCTTTTGTTTTTTCTTTGAAACTGATTGTTTACACTTCTTCATCATAATCATGGCTTTTAAATATCTAAATTTTAGCTGAAGTATTCTATTGGTTTCTTTAAGATTTTGATTCTTCTTATTTTTTCTTTCCACTTTTTCCAACATCTTTTAGTTATGTTCTTCCAAAACTTGATTCTCCTTCTTAATATGACTTTCCAAAATTTCTAATTCCTTAATTTCTTCTTTAATTTTTTTTTATTGTGTCTTTATCTTCATGAAAATAGAACAATGGACTGTAAACAAGAGATGGTACCTAATCATAACCTTTTGGTTGTGCAAACTCCTTTACTAAATCGTTTTCTTTGAGATATTTGATATAATCATACCCTTCTTATTATGACATATCAATCTCTGGGCTACCGATTTTTGGATTTTGAACTGTAGATGATGATGACATGGTAACTTTTTATTTCTTTCTATTTATTTTTGAAGGAGCAACTTTGTTTTGTAGGACGTCTTCTTCTTTATCGAATTTGATAATTTTAACTATTGGCTGCTCGGGAATTTCAACAATTTGTTCCCTCAAATCCTTGCTCATACTTATGGTAGTCCTTTGAGGTAAATATATTATTTTTTTCACAACTTTACTTCCCTTAGGTTCTTGTACACAGGTCTCATCTTTATTTTCCCCCTTTTTATCCTTTTTGTTCGATCCCTCTGTTTCCTTCTTCACTAGTTATTTTTCCTTTAATTTCCTTATTTCCTTCTATACTCGTTCTTTTTCTTTCAATTCCATTATCATATTATGTGTTGATCCTTTCGTCATTGTTCCCTATGATTTTACTTGTTGATTGTTGATTAGGATCCAAAATTCCATCCCCGTCTTTTATATCTTCGTTGCAAGCTACAATTTCAAGGTTTGAATGTTATGCCTATGAAACCCTTGCTTTGCCTCACTTGCGCTTTGAACCTCGAACCATTGTCTCCCAAGGATATTCTTTGAAATGCTTTATTATGCTTCCCAGTTATGATTTTGTTGATGCATCTTTGTTTCTATCAGACTTTTCACCAACTCGTGGTGATATAGACTTCTACCTAAATGTTTAGAGCTATTTTGAATACTAGAAGCCATTTTCTTTAGACTGTTAAGTAGAAAATAGGGAAAATTGATCGAATGAGCCTTGAAATGCATAAGTAACTAAAAATGATAAAATAAAACCAACCCATACCTACCCTCACAGGTCAGATATTTCTTGATAATGAACCAAGATATCCTTCCACTTTTTCTTTAACGTGGTACATAAATAGTGGGATATTGGAAAATCAATATATGTAATCATGAGATATTATAGGTATCGAATCTTGTTTTGGATATGGATTCTCCAATCTCTAATTTTTGAATTATACCAAGGATTTTTTTCATACCTCCTATATTTCATGATTTTAAATGTAAAAACAATCTAATGCTCATGTTTACATTTGGTTTAGCTGTAGCTCTGAATTATCACCTTTGTAACTGAAGTTGAAGAAAAATAAATGTGATATTTTGATTCTGTAGCTTATATATTTGAAAAGGATCATGGAACTGAAAATAAATACCTTCCATGTTGATGAAGAAACTGATGTAGTTGATGTTTACAATAACATTGTTGTTGAAGATGAATTTCATGACAATCTACATGAAATTCATAATATCGTTCTAATGTTTTGCTACGCTGACAGGTTGAAATGAATTGATGAAGATTTTATGTAATTGATTCTTTATATGTGAGCAGGCTCACATATATGTGAGCCTGCTCAGGTTGAAATGAATTGATGAAGATTTTATGTAATTGATTCTTTATATGTATTGATAAAGAGTTCAAAACAAAAATATGAATATGTTGATGGATTTCTACTAAAGAAGCTAATATAGAAACTAAAGAAAATTTGTTACAGTGAATTTTGAATTATATGACAAACTGCATAAAATTCATAATTCAAATGATTCATAATTCAAATGGCTCAGGTTGAAATGAATTGATGAAGATTTTATGTAATTGATTCTTTATATGTATTGATAAAGAGTTCAAAACAAAAATATGAATATGTTGATGGATTTCTACTAAAGAAGCTAATATAGAAACTAAAGAAAATTTGTTATAGTGAATTTTGAATTATATGACAAACTGCATAAAATTCATAATTCAAATTATTCTCAAACTGACAATTTGATGAAATTAATAAGTATATATTGATTTCTAAAAGTAACGTTTAGTAGCTATAGAAAGTGTTTGTGGCTATAGAAAAATTATGCAATCAAAGAAACTACATATATTTTGAGAACATGGACCGATAAAAATAGATTGTTTGTCATGATGATGAAACTTTAGGACTAAAGATCAAACCATCTGATCATTGCTACTACAACCTAAATATCAATGACTTTATTGGTGAAAAATAAATTCTAAACATGATTTGAATATGTCCTTCTTGCTTATTTGAGGATTCTTTTCTCCATTTATGGTTTTCAAACATAAATTTGTACAGTTGCACCAGTGAATTGGTTTTCACAATCTGTGCCTATTTTATATATATATATATATATATATGAATCATTATGAGATAAGAGCAGGGGAAGAATTTCCCTTACTCATTATCTCCATCTCTAACTACAAAAGAAAATTATATGGACACATTCTTCTTTGTTGAATGCCTTCTAATATAATCTTAATCTCTTTCCATTCACTATAAAATAAATTCATTTCTCATCAATGTTTTTAATCTTGATCGATCCATCATCAAATATCATTTCTATATCATAGGGCCCTAACCAACGAGTATTGAGTTTCCCTTTAGAATTTTTAAATCTAGAGTCAAACAAGAGAACCCAATCACCTAGTTTGAATGTCTTCTTTGTGATAAATTTTTAATTCCACCTCCATATCTATTGTTGAATGATGGTAGTATGTTGAAATGCATATTTTTGGATTTCGTTCAATTCATTGAGTTGGGACAAAATTTGTTGTTGTGCTTCTGAAATATCCATCCCAAACTTGGTTGCTATTTTGAAAGTCTTGATTTGGGATTCAATAAGTAGTAAAACTTTCTTTCCATACGCAAGCTCATATGCGGCATGTCCAATTGTGTTCCTCCATGTGGTTCGGTAGGCCCAAAGTGCCTCAGGAAGACTGTCTTACCAAACTTGGTGATGCAATTAAACATTTTTTGTCATGATAGCTTCAAGTATTTTATTTGTGGACTCCACCTTCCCTTTGGCTTGTGTATGGTAAGGGGACAAATTTTGATGCCTTATCTTTTATTTCTCTATGATACTCTAAACATATTTTGACGTAAATTGAGTACCTTGATCTATTAAAGTTTCTCTTGGGACACCAAAATGAGTAAATATGTCAAATAAAAAAATCCACAACAAATTGTTCATTAGCATTCAAAAGAGGTTTAGCTTCTATCCATTTAGTGACATAATCAATACATACCAAAAAAAAACTTTTATTTCTAGAAATTGGAAAAATAGGCCCTACAAAGTCTAAAGCCCATTTTTGAAATGGTTCTATGAGTACCTAAGGTTGTAGATACATTTCATCTACTTGCATCGGTCTACCCATTCAGTAGCAATTGTCACATCTTCTAACGTATTTCTTGGCATATCTAAAAAGAGTGGGACAATAATACCCTAGATGAAGGACTTTATATGAAGTTCGTTTAGTAGTGAAATGGCCTCCACATGGTTTATCGTGGCATGCATTAAATATGTCAAATAATTCATCTTCTCGTACACACCTATGAATGATAATATTAGGTCTAGTATGAAAGAGTTATCCTCCAACCCATGAATAAGTGGCACTATGTTTGATAATATTTTTTTTTATTTTGTAGAAAGATGCTAAGGTAACTTTCCTAAAGAAAAATAGTTTGTGATATCTGCAAACCAAGGAGTTTTAGTAGATATCACAAAAATATGTTCATCAAAAAATCATCATTAATAGGAATTAATTCACCTTCATTGTGAATCCTAGAAAGAAAATATGCTAGTACATTTTCCTTACGAGGCCTATCTAGTATAGTGATATTAAATTATTGTAATAAAAGAAGTCACCTAGTAACCATGCCATTAGTAATTGGTTTATTAATTAGATATTTAATGGTTGAGTGATTAGTGTGGATGAAAACTTCATATCATGTAATGCAATGCCTAAATTTATTGATGGCATGATCTATTGTAAGGAACTATTTTTCAGTAATTGTATAGTTCAATTTAGGGGGTGTCAAACTTTTACTCACAAAATAGATGACATAAGACAATTGATTTTATTTTTTACCTAGCATGACTCCTAAAGTTGTGTTATAGGCATATATAGATATGTGGAATGGAAGGGACCAATTTGGTCCTCTTAAAATAGGGGTTGCATAAAGTTTTTCTTTTAGATTTTCAAAATCAGTTTGACATGAAATGTTCTAGAAAATTTCGTTATCATTAGAAAGAAGTTTGAACAATGGATGTGCAGTTTTTGTGAAATTTTTAATGAATCATCTATAGTAGCCAACATGGCCTAGGAAAATTCTGACATCTTTTTGAGTTTTGGTTACTAATATTTTGGAAATGACTACTATCTTTGTTGGATCCACCTTTATACCTACAAAAGACACATAATGACCCAAAACAATTCCTTTAGTTGGTAATATGTAACATTTATCGTGGCTTAATGACAAATTAGTTTATTGGCATCTAATTAAAACTTTTTTCA
The DNA here is from genome assembly GCA_009831015.1 of Picea engelmannii. Lineage (NCBI taxonomy): Eukaryota > Viridiplantae > Streptophyta > Pinopsida > Pinales > Pinaceae > Picea > Picea engelmannii. The sequence continues at coordinate 71,497 of ML779052.1, forward strand.
AATTTTCTAATGCTTCTTCACAAGTATTTCCATAAACAATGAAATCATCCATATATACTTCTACACAATCATTGATAAGGTCAAAAAATATACCTAGTACAACATGTTGAAATTTCGCAGGTGCATTACACAAACCAAAAAGAACTAATCTGTAAGTGTATGCTCCCTAAGGTCACATGAATGTTTTTTTATCCTAATCCTATGGACCTATTTGTATTTAGTTATAACCACTAAATACATCCAAAATGGAAAAGTATTTAACCTGCTAATGTATCTAAGACCTTATCTATAAAAGGTAGAGGAAATTGATATTTCAATGTTTCTTTATTCAATTCCTTATAATCTACACAAACACGCCATTTACCATATTTCTTAAGAAAAATAAATAATGGACATTCCCATTGGCTGTCAAAAATTGGATATATAAAATTAACACTAAGTAATTTTTGCAGGTCGTCTTTCACAATTTCTTTCAAGAGTGGATTCATTCATCATTGAGGTTGTTCTACAACTCATCTTTCACAATTTATTTCAAGAGTGGATTCATTCGTCGTTGAGGTTTCCTGAAAGGTTTTGAATTATCATCTATGTAAATATGATGAATACATGTATTAGGGTGAATTCCATGCATGCTAGTATATTCCCATAAAAATGCTCCAAAATGTTTTTGTAATATTTTTACCAATTTTGTTTTTTAAATTTATTCAAGTTTAGAATTTATATTTAGGGTTTTTCGTTGAGAGTTTTCAATAGATTCAATATTTGACCCTAATGTAGATGCACCAAAAGATATTGATTCTGAAACTTTTGATAATGTATGCATAGTACAATTTTCTTGAAAATATGTATCCAAAATCTCTTTATGATCAAAAGATTACCCCTCATGATATTGAGTAAAATAATAAAACTATTAATGAAACTAATGGTTTGATTTTATTCAATATCATTCTTGAAATTCATAATTTGATAAATAGTTAAAATGGGTTTCACTATTTCTTCATTATCATTTGTTTCTCGAAAGCATTGTGTAAATTCAGATTCAGTTAAATCTTTATCAAGTGGATATAAATTAAATTTCTTTACTAAATCCCTGTGCATAATTCTCATATCCCCTGATTGGAAACTAATGAATGCATCAGATGTAGATAATGAAGGTATTCCTAATATTAATGGGTGTCCCCCTAAGTTATAAGTTTGTTCTAAAACCATGAAATCTACAGGGTACTCCCAGGAATCCAAGGAGACTATTATATGTTCTAATACACCTTCTGGTTTTATTGTTGATCTATCTGCTAATTTCAAAACTATGGGTGTATTACATAGAATAGACAATTATTTTTTATCCATGGTATCTTTTGTCATTACATTGATTGTTGCTCCTAAATATATTAATGTGTTTCAATTGCAACATTATTAATGTGGATTTTTACAATGGGACTGACAAAATCTCCATATTTTTGCATGTAAATTTTACCTGACATAAGATCTACCAATGTACCCATTACTTGAATTATTTATGGATCCTTCTTTTTCCTTCATGTTTTCTTGATACACAATTCCTTTATTGTTTTAGCATAAATTGGAATGCCTTTAATTTATTATAGTAATGGAATTTTGATACAAACATTCTTCAATTCATCTAATAAATCATATCCTGATTTAGTAATTTAGTTTTCCATTACTAACCTGGTGGAGAACTAGATTGTTGATCTTGATTTATATGAGATGAAGAAGTTCAGTTTATTGGATTAGTACTACTATTGTTGTCTATTTGGTTAGGATTTTCCTCTTCTATAGGTTCTTCAACAACAATAGGTTCTTTTTGATGCAATATTTTTCTTGATCTAAGATGAATATTAGTTACACCAATATAAGTATTCATATAAGTGGGAAAAATTTTTAGCTCAACATTGTAAGTGGGTTGTGCTATATTATTATTAGGGTTAACAATGGGTTGTGCAGGTAGTTGGGTTGGTTTGATGATAATTGAAGTTACTGTGGTTGTGAAATTTGTGGTTGTGGTGGTTGAATGAAATATGGTTGTGGGAGATATCGGTTTTGTATAAGGTATTGGGTGTGTTGTTGTTGCATAGGATAAGGCTGGGGAGGCATGGTTCCATAGGTCGATCCTCACCAACCTTGTTGCCAAGGTTGATTTTGGACTTTCTATGGTTCCCATGCTTTCCAAGGCATAGGATTATTCCAATTATGTTGGGGATATTGTTGTGAGAAATATGGATTAAATTGCTGAGATGAGTCTTGAGATATACCTGGATTCCTTAGTTGTCAATGTCTCTTTTTTTCAAAAAAACATAACTTCTTTGTAGCTCCTTGAGTTTCTTGGTAGGGTTCTTTGAGTCATAGAAAATAAGGCAATTTCTTTGTAGCATGATTGTCTGCAAATATACCACAAAGATCAATGTTATCCAAAGGAAATTATTTTAAAGGGTGCTTCTTCTTACACTTTGGACAAAAAATAGTTAATGCAACATCCTCTAACTCTTCCTTTTTCTTAATATTCAATGTATCTAATTGAGAACCAAGAGTATTGAAAATGTACGTTTTAAAATTGTCCAGTAAATTGCCAATTTTTTCTCTACTTACCCCTTCGGTGGCTGATTTATTGAATCTAGAGATAGAATCCCTAGGTCCCTTACCATATTTTGACTTCCCTCGAGAGATATGCTTGCATAAGGAATTTTTTTTTGGATAGGTTAGGTGAGAAATATCTCCTTTACCCATTAAATTCAATACATAAATCCATTCATCTCTAATTCCTCTAAGTAAAAGGACTTTCAAAGTATCCAAATATAGATGGTTTTGTTTTGATCTTTTGATAGTATAATGAAATCTTTTTAGATAATATTCAAGGCTTTCTTCTTCTTTTTGTGTCATTTTAAAAATTTATTCTCTCATTCATTGATTAGTACAATAACAATTATATTTTTCAAGGAATTTTTTCCTCATTTCATCCCATCTTTTTATTGCATGTGTTCCTAAACCCATAAACCAACATATTGCAACATTCTTGAGTGTAGCTGGAAACAACTTCAATTTTTTATCATCGAAAAAATAATCATAGGTGCAACATAACACATCAAATTCGGAAATCTAATTTTTTGGATATTTGGTTACCATACCATGAAAGTTAGGCAATGTGGAAGGTGATATGTTCTTCATTTGGATGTGAACTATTGGATCCAATATTGGGAATCCAAATTCATTCTCAATGATTGATGTATCGGTTCCTTCTTGTCATTCTTCATGTTCATGTTATTCTCTATCTCCAAGGCTTCTTCCTTATTCTTGGTCACCTAATATTCCTAACATATTGAAATATTCAAAATGCATAGTCTTCAGAAGTAGCCGAGAGTTCTAGTTCTTCAATGGGGTTCTCAGGAAATTCTACTTTTTGATTCCCACTAAGTAATTATTCTTCTTGAGATACAACTGGAAGTATGACATCTTGTTGTGAAGTAGATAGAATTTTTAATGTTTTAAAAATTCCTTCTCCAACTTTTCCTTTTTCTTTCTCTTGTGCAGTCACAATTATTCCTATTCTTCCTCTTGCATTTCTACTTACAAAAGGATTAGATGATGGTGTGGCTCTTACAGTACCATGTGATGGAGTGGTTGAAGTGGTGTTGGGTGTGATTCTACCACTAGTGAATCTACCTATATTATCCCTATGTATATTCATCCATCCTACTTATCATGATTTAAAATTAAAGAAAAACTAAATTCCTTTTTACACTTCCCTGACAATGACGCGAGAAAATGTCAATCAATTCTATTGATTGAGAATTTTGTTACATTTAGTCATCAATCCAGGATTTTAAAATTATGAATTTTAATGAAAAGTATATGCAAGTATTTATATTCTTATTTGTTTGTTGTAAATAAATATATCTACTAATTGATCAAAGAAATACAACTTTTAACTATGAAAGAGAATCAACACAGACTTGGTTCTAAACATTTCAAAACCTTCACTAGTAAAATGAAAGAAATTACAAAAAATATTTATGTTTTTAGAGGTTGAATAATGTGTTCTGTAATTGCAAAAAAATTTAATTAATGGGATGGTTCATATGAATAGCCAACACTTGTGTTGACACACCATACAACAATCATAAATAACGAAATTGGAAATAGTAAGATCAAATCACATTCAATTCACCGCAGAAAAGAACAAATAAAAGGTGAGCAATGCAACCTTATACAAGGGCCCCTCTTGCATCAATTATAAATTGCTAAATTGACTCTATGAATAAACTGTAAAGTAAACAACAAGATAAAATATTCTCATGAAATACAAAGAAACAAGATATTTCTTAAATTAGCAACAAAACCCGAACTTATATTAATAACAACAGTAATCGCTACAAAATCAAGAGTACCATTCATTGTTGAACCCATAGGAATTTATACATTTCAAAACAAAGATTTTTTGAAACCCCAATTATGATTTTTCAGAGGAAAATGATTACAATTCACATTTTTAGAGAAAATGGGAAAAATGTTGCGATCCACGTATGAGAAATTCATGGTTTCACACATGAATTTCTCAAATGAAATATTGATATCAAATATCTGTGATTTCTTTAGAATCGATTCACAACTCATGCTAACAACATGTTATCATTTGGTGTTCTTTTTCATACTCTTCCACCTGCTTTGACCATGCTTTTGAATTCTCTCCATTGTTGACCTGGAAAATGTTGGATTGAACTTTATAGGTGGAGAATCTGGAGGATACCATTTTCCATCTCCTCCAATTCACATTTTCATTGTATCATGTCTGCATATATACAAACCTGCAACTTAGCTACAAAATCAAGGACAAGCTACATAATATACATGTTTCTATAGCTACCATATTTTAGAATGATTTGACAAAGAGAATAAATGAAAATATAAAAAGAATGGAACTTTTACCTAGTTTTCACCCTTTGTAGCTCAGAACATGACTAGATATAAAAAATGATGGAAATGGTGGATAACATAGTGAATGTGCCAGGTATTTAGGATTATGATAAGAAAGGTAAGTGAAAAAAATGATGACAAAAAGATTTATTCTATGGGCTCAACACCATGTTAGTTTCAATATTCAACGCATGTCAACGAGTCTCTAATGTACATGATCCAACCATTGTGCAATGTTGATATCGACACTAGTACTACGGAAGGACTTGCGAGAAATCATGCATGCATATCTAGTCACCAAAGATCAATTGTAATCATTAGTAACCATTTTGTAACTGATTGATTGGTCTTGCTTGAGGTTGTTAGTGAGATGGTAGAGTTGTTATCATTGTCATGCTTATGGATAGATAAAAGGAATGCACACGAACCAATTGGGGGTTGGCTATTATTGTTGGTGGTTAATGTTGGTTGATGTCAGTCTAGTTTTGTTTTTAATGATGTAGTCTTCCTGATGTAATACCATATGAGAGATAAACTGGATCTATATCTAGTTTTTTGGTCTCTGGTTTGAGTTTCAATGAGTCTTTGAGAAGGCTACAGCCCATTACAATGTTTATATGTGGCATATTAATGAAAATAATGAGATCCAAATCGGTACTTCTTTTCATGATTTCTCTCATGGATGAATGCTTGGTGTATATGTTAGAATGTAATTTACATATATGAATGTTGATGTGAATGGATAGGATATAATGTATAGTATTGGGCTAGGCTTCTTAAGTTTGCAATATTCCTTCATGAAATATACAATTGTTTAGACTATGTGATTCTCATGAACATATCAAGTGAGATATTATTCATTTTCTAAATATTGGATATGTTGAATTTGATGGGTTATTTGTTTGTAATTTCTTTCGAAAGTTGTGTTTGAAAACCCATGCCAGCAATTGGTTCCATTGCCAGGACTTGGAGATTTTTTATTGCATGTTGGATTAAGGCCATGACATGGAATCCTTCAAGAATATATATATAAGAATGGATATCTGGGAAAGAGGATGAATTTGTACATCAAGAGACCAAAAATTTTCAAATCAACCCTAAATGATGGAAACATAGGTACATATATTCATTTCTACATGAAATTTTCTTTTCTAAATTTCCTTGTTTGTTGCATGAATGGGTAAATACACAGACAAATATTAACACTATGTGTTGATCAAAAGAATCGATGGTTTGGTACCAAGAAGAAACTAATCGGTTGAATCGTTTCGACAATAAGTAGGCCAAAGCCATTAATTTCTAGTTCAAACAAGTTAAATAAGGATACATTGTTGAATCTATAGTTGACTGCAATGAATATTTTATTAGTTCAGAAAGAAAGTTTGTATCCATCCCTCAAGGAAGATTGTTAGGAGAAATCCTACTTTGGATCAAGATATTTTTCATTGAAAAAGGGTTGATGCACATGGAGCTCGATAGGATGGTAGCATAAACCCCTCACTTAGAGTGGGGGATGCAAATATGTTATGACCCAAGGGGGAATATATGGGGCTAAATGTACATGTAATGTGTAAATATATGTGTAATAGGGTCGGTTTAATAATAAATGGGCTTCATCTGTATTGATTGAATAGGTATATATAGATATCATGTATTCATTATTGTAGGAGATGAATGGTGATGTGGAGGAGGTTCTCTTATTCTTTAAGGAGTTAATATGTAAATTATATATCTTGGAGTTGTTCTCCATGCTCACATTATGTCACATTATGTACATGGTGTGTAACTTTTTTTTGATATGATATTTTTAAGCATCTGGATCATTAAAAAATAAGGGGACAAGGAGATTTTATGGAACCTCGCCAAAAAATTTATCCTTTCTCTATTTATAGATAAGGTTGTTAGTGGAGGTGGGTGGCAGGAGGTTTTTGTAGAGGTGATGCAGAAGCATCGCCCACTCATCAAGTGAGCCAGCGCGTGGAGGCAAAGGAACAGCTGGACAACGCCAACATTCAAATTTTGGAACATTGTAATATGGCTGCGCCAAACATTAATACGTTGATGTGATGAAGCGCACTTTCTATATGTAACGTACCTCGAGCATATAATCTCTCGTCCTTAGGTAGCTGAGGCATTTACTTAAATTTAATGCAAGTAGATAGAATAATTAACTGTAGATTAGACAGTTTAGCTTTCGAGAGGGAAAACGGAGTATAGGCACCCTCCCTTGTATCATTGTATTATCATCAAGCATTAGCATTGAGAGAAGAAGAGAGAGCAGAGCAGAGAGTTGTGAAGAAACCTCCATGTACAGATTGAATTAATAGGAAGAGCTTTGATTCAATCCCATGGACATTTTTGATCTCTGTGTGTTGTTGATATTGTGCTTATGCATCTTTGCTTCTTTCTACGCTTATCTTTTATATGCTGCTTATGTGATTGCATACCAGGTTCGAAACCTGAGAGAATGAGGAGATAGAGTTTCAATTGTTTCTCTGCTTGAGCTAGGAGATTCCTGCATAGAGTGCAGTCAAATTCCTCTGCATAGAGTGCGTCGAGGAGGCCAAGCAGTTGAACTTTTGTTCTCTTTCGCCCAGAGTTTAGATTTGAGGTATTCGAGCCGTGCAAGTGAGTGCAGGTCGAATTTGAGTCTCAGTAGCAATGCTGAGAAGGGGAAGTTGAATCCGTTGTGAGCGTGGACGCACAGGACCCAGAAGACTTCAACACTTTTGGAAGTGATTGAAGACCGAGCACAAGGAGCGTGTTCGAGAAATCCTTGAAGGAGTCCGAGTTGACAAAAATCTCAGGAGGGATAGTTCCTTTGGTTCGCTGTGAAGTCGACCCCTGCGGAGGTCTCACAGAACAAAGGTGGTGAACAGGAAAACTCTTCGAGAGGAAGAGAATCGATGACTTGAATCGTCGTGGAGAATCACCAAGATCGCGACCTGACTTGTGGGTCAGATGTATCGGGAGTTCGCGACGGAAGATTCTTGTTTCTCGTAGAGTTAGGTCACGAGGATGCGAAACGCGACGTCCTGGAACATTTTGCACGGTGTACGTCGGGATAGATGATGTGACAGGTGGTCTCGGGATATCGGATCTCGGGGGTTGGAGACCTCAAGTCTGATCTCGGGAGTGACGAGTGAGCGAGGTCGCGAGATTCCGAGTCATTGGCATCTCGGCACTTCGGGTCTCGGAGGTTGAGAATTCGGTGGCATAGAGACGCTAGTCGCGAGTCGCGATAGCGGGAGGTCCCGATATACCGAGACATAGTCAACGTTGACCAGAAGTATCGGGTCTCAGAATCTGAGAGTCCAATTCCTGGTTGCGGAACTCGCGAAGTCACGAGGTCCGATCTCCCGATTTCTCAAGGGAGAATCACGAGGTAGTGTTCCTGTGGGTAAAGAACTCTCGTGGGAGTTGGAAGAGCATTGACTCTTCGGGCCGTGGAGAAAGAGAAGGTCCTGGTGGGACGACCGTGCCGTCGAGGGTGCGGGTTGCGTCAGAGTGGTATCAGAGCCCTGAAGTCTTGTCTGTATATTGCAGGTGAGAGAAGGGAAGGAGAAAGGAAAATACTCTGATACTCACGACTTGTGTCAGAGTGGTATCAGAGATCGGAAAGGGCAGTGAAGTTCTCTTTGTTCAGGTAGCAGAGAGAAGCGGATACATAATGTTGCCCAGAAGAGAGAGGCCATCACCTGATCGGGAAGACAGGGATGCCCGAAGAAGGGGTAGGCCAGCAGGTAATGCTGAAATGGAGCATCAGATACGAGATCTCAGGGAGAGACTCGAAGATATGGAGACCACCCAAAGGCGTGGAGCCGACGCAGGAGAGTTCAGCGATCCTGAGATTGAGGAGGAAGCTGGACACGATGCTGAAGAGATCTCAGTAGAAGATGCCTCGACAGAGAGGTTGATCAAAGCCATTTCGAGGATGAGCTCGAAGACGAAGATGGACATTCCCATCTATGAGGGAAGTCTAAATGATGAGGAGTTGTTGGATTGGATCCGAGCACTCGACACCTACTTCGATTATGAGGATATCGAAGAGGATAAGAAAGTAAGACATGCTGTCACCAAGCTGAAGGGACACGTAGCCTTATGGTGGGACGAGCTGCAGGAAGACAGGCGTTCCAAAGGCAAACAGAAGATCAAAAGCTGGGATCGGATGATCACCAAGTTAAAGGAGAAATTCATTCCGAGGGATTACCAGATCACTCTGTTTAGGCGCATGCAGAACCTGAGGCAGAAGCTGATGACAGTGAAAGAATACACCGAAGAATTCTATAGGCTCAACATTCGAGATGGTCATCGGGAGAGTGATGACGAAAAAGTAGCGAGATATCTAAATGGTCTCAGGTATGACATTCAGGATGAGCTGAGCATGCTGACCATCTTCACTGTTGAGGATGCGTACCATATGGCTCTGAAGGCCAAAGAAAAGCTGAGCCGCAAGCAGGGTCAGCGAGGCCGAGGCCGTAGCCAACCTAGAGGCAAGGCAGTTGCCACGAAAGACTTCCAAAAGCCTAAGGAGGATTGGAAGGGACCTTAGGGTAAAGCTAAGAGAGGTGATACCTCACAATAGAGGCAGAAAAATAATGAGTCGAGGAGGCAGCGACCAGATCAGCAGGGAGACTACGCTGATGCCAACACTTTTCCTTATACCCGAGGTAGAGGAAGAGGCAGAGGAGGAATTATCACATGTTTCACGTGTGGTAAAGACGGTCATAGAGCCGTGGACTGTCCAGAGAGGAAAATGGACGGAGGAAGAACGCACATCACTGAGGCGCAGAGACGCGATGTTGAGTCAGAAGATGCTGACAACGAAAGATCACTTGGGACGCATAAGATCCTTTTGACACCTGAGAAAGAGGTGGACAGCTCAGTATAAAGGAGCAGACTGTTCAGGATGGCCTGCACAGCCAGGGACAGAAAATGCAAAGTCATCATCGACAGCGGGAGCACTGATAATCTCGTTGCAGCTGAGATGGTAGAAAAGCTGGAGCTGGAAACGACTAAGCACCCGAGTCCATATAAGGTCTCGTGGCTACAAAAAGGACACCGGGTAAGTGTCACTAAACAATGCTTAGTTAAATTTAAAATTGGGAATTATCATGACGAGATTTTGTGTGACGTCATTCCCATGGATGTATGTCACATACTGCTGGGTAGACGATGGCAGTATGATAGAAATGTTTTTCATGACGGGAGGATGAACACATACACCTTGGAGAAGGATGGGAGACTCCATAGGTTGCTTCCGATAAAAGATAAATATCAAGAAGTAAAGCCAGAGGTAAGCAACACGATACTCCTCATGAGTGGGAAGGAGCTTCTCACAGAGCTGGAGAAGGATGAAGATCCATAGTTCTTTGTTGTTAGGAAGCCGCGGGTTGTCTTGACAAGCACAAGAGTGGACAACTTTCCGGAGGAGATTCAGGAACTGCTGGGATAGTTCGTTGACATCATTGTGGACGAACTACCTCGTTCGTTTCCACCAATGAGGAGTGTGAGTCATCATATTGACCTGATACCCGGAGCAAGTTTACCAAACAAGGAAGCGTACAGGTTGACACCTCAAGAGAACGAGGAAGTCAAAAGGCAGGTTCAGGATCTGCAAGACAAGGGACTAGTGAGGGAGAGTCTTAGTCCATGTGCTGTTCCGACAGTACTAAGTCCAAAAAAGGATGGAGGCTGGAGGATGTGTACAGACTCCAGGGCGATTAATAAGATCACCATCAGGTACAGGTTTCCATTGCCGAGGATGGATGAATTGATGGATTGCCTGAGCGGGGCAAATTATTTTTTGAAGATAGATCTCAAGAGCGGATATCATCAGATCCGGATGAGAGAGGGAGATGAATGGAAAACAACATTCAAAACAAATGAGGGTTTGTACGAATGGCTGGTCATGTCGTTTGGCTTGAAAAATGCACCCAGCACTTTAATGAGGCTGATGAATGAAGTCCTACGGGAATTCATTGGCAAATTCGTGGTGGTGTACTTGGACGACATATTGATTTTCAGCAAAACCAGGGCTGAGCATTTGAGGCATTTGGCCATTGTGATGAGAAGGTTACAGCAGGAGAAGCTGCTGATCAATTTGAAGAAATGCTCATTCATGCAGACAGAGCTCATATATCTGGGTTTTGTAATCTCGGCAAATGAATTGAAAATGGATCCTGAGAAGGTGAACGTAATCAGGAATTGGCCATCGCCGAGGAATGTTTTTGAGGTAAGGAGCTTCCATGGTTTGGCCAGCTTCTACAGGAAATCCATTCAGAATTTCAGCGGAATCAGTGTTGCAATGATGGACACTGTGAAGAAGCGGCATAAAATTTTTCAGTGGACAGCCGAGGCTGAAAAGAGCTTCAATCTGTTGAAGCGGAAGATAACTGAGCAGCCAATTCTGGTGCTGCCAAATTTTCAGAAAACCTTCCAAGTGAAGTATGACGCCAGTGGGTATGCTGTTGGAGGGGTCTTAATTCAGGATGACGGGCCTGTGGCATACTACAGCGAGAAGCTGGATGATGCCAAGCTGAAATAATCCACGTATGACAAAGAATTCTATGCCATTATCCAGACATTGAAAAAGTGGAGGCATTATCTCATCCCCAAGGAGTTTGTTCTCTATAGTGATAATCATGCACTGCAATTCATGAGTCAGCAAGAGAAGCTGAATCAAAAGCATGCGAAGTGGGTAGAGTATATGCAGAATTTTACATTTGTGATAAAGAACATTTCGGGGACTGCGAACAAGGTGGCTGATGCCTTGAGCAGGAAATGTTTATTGCTGCAGGAATTCAGAGTCAAGACTTTGGGTTTTGAAAACCTGAAAGATATGTATGCAGGTGACGCAGACTTTGGTGAGGCATACGAGGCCTCCGAGAACCCAGTTCTCAGGGATAGGAGTCCGTGGATTGACTACCTGATCCAGGATGGGTTTCTTTTCAAAGGCAATCAGTTGTGCATTCCAGATTGCTCTATGAGAGAGAATTTGGTGAAAGAAAAACATAGCGGAGGCTTAGCAGGTCATTTTGGACATGACAAGACATTCGCCAAGTTGAGAGAATCATACTTTTGGTCGGGCATGCAGGCAGATGTTAAGCGGTTTGTTGACAGGTGTCGGATATGTCAACACACAAAGGGCCGAAAACAGAACACAGGGTTCTATCAGCCGTTGCCCATACCAGAGAGGCCGTGGGCAGCCATTAGTATGGATTTTGTTTTTGGATTGCCGAGAACTCAGCGAGGAGTTGATTCCATTTTCGTAGTGGTGGACAGGTTCTCGAAGATGGCACATTTCATACCATGTCATAAGACCAACGATGCAACACACATCGCCAATTTATTTTTCAAAGAGATCGTGCGACTGCATGGATTGCCGAGAAGCATAGTATCGGATCGGGATACCAAGTTCATAGGTCATTTCTGGAGGACGCTATGGAAGAAGCTGGGGACTGACCTGGCATTCAGCTCAGCATACCATCCGCAGACAGATGGACAGACAAAAGTCATCAACAGAAGCTTGGAAGATCTGTTGAGAAGCCTGGTGATGGAGCATCACACCAGTTGGGATCAAATCCTACCACAGGCAAAATTTGCGTACAATGATTCGGTGAATCGGAGTACAGGCAGAAGCCCGTTCCAGATTTTGTATGGAACACAGCCGAGAGGAGTATCTGAGCTCAGGGAGTCAGAACAGATTGAGACTAGCAGCGCGAGGGCTGAAGAATTCACTGAGGCAATGCAGGAACTTCACGCGGAGGTGAAGCAGCGATTACAGAAATCGAATCAGGAGTACAAGCGCAGAGCCGACCAGAGGAAGAGGCAACTTCAGTTCGAAGTTGGATACATGGTTCTGGCGCACCTGAGGAAAGAAAGGTTCCCAAGGGGAACATACAACAAGCTCAAGATGAAGAAAATTGGACCGTGCCGAATCCCGAGGAAATTTGGTGAGAATGCATATGAGCTTGGGTTGCCCGAGGGCATCGGGATATCTCCGATTTTCAACATTTCGGATTTATACCCATATAAAATCGAAGATGAAGGGGCTGGAAACGTTGAGGAACCAGTTGTCGAGTGGCAGAAGCAGTTTCCAGTTGCACAGAAGCCACAAATGGAGTGCATATTGGATAAAAGAGCCGGTAAGAAGACCAGGAGAAAGCAATATTTTGAATACCTGGTAAAATGAAAGAACCACCTAGTGGAGGATGCCAGCTGAGAAACCGAGGCGGTAATACAGAAACACGGGCACATTGTACAAGAGATCATGAGAAGGAGCCCATGAAATTTTTTGAGCCGAGGAGTATGATGCAGGAGCATCGCCCACTCATCAAGCGAGCCAGCGCATGGAGGCAAAGGAACAGCTGGACAGTGCCAACATTCAAATTTTGGAACATTGTAATATGGTTGCGCAAAACATTAATACGTTGATGTGATGAAGCGCACTTTCTATATGTAACGAACCTCGAGTAGATAATCTCTCGTCCATAGGTAGCTGAGGCATTTACTTAAATTTAATGCAAGTAGATAGAATAATTAACTGTAGATTAGACAGTTTAGCTTTCGAGAGGGAAAACGGAGTATAGGCACCCTCCCTTGTATCATTGTATTATCATCAAGCATTAGCATTGAGAGAAGAAGAGATAGCAGAGTAGAGAGTTGTGAAGAAACCTCCATGTACAGATTGAATTAATAGGAAGAGCTTTGATTCAATCCCATGGACGTGTTTCATCTCTGTTTGTTGTTGATATTGTGCTTATGCATGTTTGCTTCTTTCTACGCTTATCTTTTATATGCTGCTTATGTGATTGCATACCAGGTTCGAAACCTGAGAGAATGAGGAGATAGAGTTTCAATTGTTTCTCTGCTTGAGCTAGGAGATTCCTGCATAGAGTGCAGTCGAATTCCTCCGCATAGAGTGCGTCGAGGAGGACAAGCAGTTGAACTTTTGTTCTCTTTCGCCCAGAGTTTGGATTTGAGGTATTCGAGCCGTGCAGGTGAGTGCAGGTTGAATTTGAGTCTCAGTAGCAATTCTAAGAAGGGGAAGTTGAAGTTGTTGCGAGCATGGATGCACGGGACCCAGAAGACTTCAACACTTTTGGAAGTGATTGAAGACCGAGCACAAGGAACATGTTCGAGAAATCCTTGAAGGAGTCCGAGTTGACAAAAATCTCAGGAGGGATAGTTCCTTTGGTTCCCTGTGAAGTCGATCCCTACGGAGGTCTCACAGAACAAAGGTGGTGAACGGGAAAACTCTTCGAGAGGAAGAGAATCGATGACTTGAATCATCGTGGAGAATCACCAAGATCGCGACCTGACTTGTGGGTCAGATGTATCGGGAGTTCGCAATGGAAGATTCTTGTTTCTCGTAGAGTTAGGTCACGAGGATGCGAAACGCGACGTCCTGGAACATTTTGCACAGTGTACGTCGGGATAGATGATGTGACAGGTGGTCTCGGGATATCGGATCTCGGGGGTTGGAGACCTCAAGTCTGATCTCGGGAGTGACGAGTGAGCGAGGTCACGAGATTCCGAGTCATCGACATCTTAACACTTCGGGTCTCGGAGGTTGAGAATTAGGTGACATAGAGACGCTAGTCGCGAGTCGCGATAGCGCGAGGTCTCGATATACCGAGACATAGTCAACATTGACCAGAAGTATCGGGTCTCGAAATCTGAGAGTCCAATTCTCGGTTGCGAAACTCGCGAAGTCGCGAGGTCCGATCTCCCGATTTCTCAAGGGAGAATCACGAGGTAGTGTTCCTGTGGGTAAATAACTCCCGTGGGAGTTGGAAGAGCATTGACTCTTTGGGCCGTGGAGAAAGAGAAGGTCCTGGTGGGGCGACCGTTCCGTCGAGGGTGCGGGTTGCGTCAAGAGGTTATTTTACCAGTGCACCTATAGGAACATATTCCCTAGTGTGCATATAAAAAATGACTCCCCAATTATTAACTGATTAGAAGAACCTTCATACATTATAATAAAAAAAAACATTGAATAAAGCACCCTAGTGTCATTGAACATTACGACTTGGTGTGAATCCATGTCATTGGACACACTGAATTAGGGTAAATAAAATCAATTACCAAACATGTTTTCATTATTAAACTTCATCATATGCTTCCAAACTATCATGAAAGCATTGGTGCTCACTCTCATTTCAAGGACTCCCTATTTGAGGTGCTCTACAACAAGTTTGAGAATGCCACTAGTATATTCCACATATTTCCAAATTTTGGAAATTACCATGAATTTTAATTTCCTCTCAGTGGTGGAACCATGCCTCTTTGAGATATAAGAGTCCAAGTCAATAGTTTATAACCTTTCTATTTTCATTGTCATCTAATTCAAATTTGAATTTGGATTGAAATTCAACTATTTTTTCAATTTTTTTCCAATTCCACATAGTGCCCATGAACACTTTGGATCACCCCGATGCAATGCATCCTATTCATGAATGCATAGTAAGAACCACCACCACTACATATACACTAAAATTACACACGAGTTCCATTCAAATAAAAGCAATGTGAATAATTTAAAAAATATATATAGCGGTGGATCTTTTGTCATGCCCTATTATCGGTGCATTAAAAAATACAATGCATTGCTAACCGACAAGTTGGTTCTCTAGGAAAAATGGAGCACCATTTTGTTCAATTAAACCAATCACACCTCTAGGTTTTCATCCCATAAATTTTACTGTAGCGATGTGTCCATGTTAACCAAATGCATCGATTTTGTTAAAAGAACCACACAAGGAAAAATATTGAACGACTTTTCATAATTGGGCATATTGTTAGACACCCCATTGTTGATTTTACATCACAATGTCCCACTAAACAAAAGTACCAATGTTCTAGTAACACAGTAGCACTGGTGCATTCATATTAACGCATAACACCACTTTATTTATAATAAAACAATTTAACCTAGCGGTGCCCCCAGGTCCAACAAACACACTGATGTTGTAAATAGCACAAAGTTGGGCCGAATATTTCACAATCTAATAGTGCAATTCTTCTTATGGGACATGCCACCAAAATACATGTTTATTTGACAACAAACATGGTCCATCAATGTGTAAACTCTAACAATACGCACCGATGTCATTTAGAGAAAAGAACCCTAATAAATTTTAAAAAATAAACATAATGATGCATCTTTCATGATGCCCCATTACCAATGCATTATATAAGACAACACACAACTAAAAAACATGTGGGTGCTCTGGGAATAGTGGTGCACTAGTTCTTTAAATTTTACAAAGCACACTACTATGCTTACATACCATAAAATTTAGTGTAGTTGTTATAGGATAAATCTGTCAATGCGGACATAAACCGATATCCCTAGATCCACCTGGATCTAGAACAAAACAGGACAAAATAATACACTTTCCCTAGATCTAGATTATTGAATGAACCGAGAAATGAGAATCATGGACATACCTTATGAACGCTTTCCTTAGATCTCTGTTGTTCCAAGCTTTGCTCCAATGCTCTCGTCTCGTCCAGATCACAACAGAACGAACCAATCGAAGTAAAGGAAAATTAATATATTCAATAACTAGTCTATACATATGATCAAGGAGTTATGTAATAAAGTGACATCATCTTTATGGGAAAGGGACATATTGTTGTATTGAATTAATTGAAAGTGAAACTTACAACCTGAGCCTTGATGTCATAGGTCTCCTTTCGATGGCTCTTGGCTCTGACACACACACTTGCTCATGCATGAAGAAAATCAACCACTTGTGATGACCTTACTGTTGTCTCTTGCTGCTGTAGCATCAGTCCTCCATACAGTCTTGCACTAATTCTATAATCAATCTCTAGCTAGCTTGTTGCTTGTTTGCTTAACCCTTTCCATGAGAAATCTCCTCAATATATAGGAGAAGATAGATTAGTTACTTGGATAGGAAATGATCCCAAGATATCTGGAATGCCAGCACTTGAATAACCATTCGAAGCCAACTCATGTTTCTAGAAGATCCCCTTCTAGAAGGTTCAATATTTTTATCTTTTTCCCCTTTAAGAGCATGTTCGCACCCTTACAATGAGTACAGTGCGAGAGGTTCACACCCCAGCTTAATGTAGCCTGCAAGAATTAGGCATTCTCGCAGGTGAATATATAGGTAGCCTGCGAACATTCTTCAAAAGTGTGATTTCTGGAAGAAGACAACTGTAACTTTTCTCAGGAAAGTGTTCTTAGTGAAGAGCTTGATTTTCCATCATCATAACATCATCATAATGACCAAAATTGTGGATAACAGTAGTAGTGCATCCATGTTAACCAAATTCCCTAGTGCAGTTTAATGAACCACACTGAAAAAATATTGAATAGCTTGGCATACCAGGGAATCTCATTGGATTCCCCATTACCAATGCTCTATACAACAAAATGCATTATTAAACACCATGTCAATGATTTGGGAACATGGGAGCACCAATGAGTTCATTTGAACTAAGCACACCACTAAGTTTATAGGTCATAAAATTTAGCATAGTGGTGCATCCATGTTAAGAAAATTCGTTGGTGTAGTTAAAGCAACCGCACTAGGAAAATATTGATTGACTTTTCATACCAAGGTGTTTGGTTGGATGTCTTATTCTTGGTGCTCTATACAACACAACGCACCACTAAATGAAATGGTGATGCTCCAATAATTGGTGTGTGTCAATAAAAACAATGCTTGGCAATGTTGTTTTTTCTGATATGAAGCACTGGCAACGACGTGCAGTGACTTTATTAGGTACATCGATTACTTTTCTAAATTGTTTTTCCAACATAAATTAATTTTATTTTTTGTTAAATACAAGTTATTTATATATGTGTGTGTTTTAAAATTTTAATTCATTTGATCTATATGTATGTGCCTAAAAATATTTGTATGTGAATCAGATACTATGACAATGAGAGGAGGAGGACAAGGAGCAACAACAACAACAACATGTAGAAACATATACCTTTATACATGAGTGGGAGGCCTCTGAGAGATAGAGGGAGTCATTCATTCACCCTAATACACCATAGACACATGCCCTTTTGAGGGATGTTTCCCCACTCAATTTTAGGAGGAGGGTACGTCCCTTAGGTGGAAATATCTGTTGTTACAAACGTTGATCCATCCTTGGGATCGTGGTTGTCATGCATTCATAGTTGGTCTTTATCCGTGGTATCATCCCACAAAGGAGGATGTTTATTCACAATTGGGTTGTCTAGGAGGGGGGAGGTTTGGCCCTAGTTCCCTGATCTACCATATGGTGTTGCAGGAGAGACCCAACTGGGATATTTGCAGAGATATGTTATTCCAAACATTCTTTTTGCTTTGATATTCTAGGTTCCTAGTGGTCAGATGCATATGAGTTCATTTAATAGAGAGGAGGTTAGGTTCATGTGTTTTATTATCATGTCATGTTAATACTGAGAGGGGGGTGAATCAGTATCAAGTACAATTTAAAAACCTTTTTCAAATTATACTTAAACCATTCAATTATATCCAATGAGCAATGAACAATAGTATAAGAGTTACACCAATACACCACAATACACCATGCACAATATATGAGAAACAATCAATAGTTTTTGTTCAAGGGAAGTAATGACTTCCAAAGGTAGCTACAACTTCAAAATGTAAAGGGAGGGATAAAACTCCAAGAGGAAGATACAATCCTCCAATATAAAGAGAGATTTGAACTCTCTATCCTTTCCCCTTCCTTCCACCCAAGAATATATGAGAGATAATAAAATTTTATTCAATTATGGTCTGTTCAGAAGACCCAACTTGTACAGCATGCCCCGCACTCAATATTTAACATCTGATTCTGAAACTCACACACAAGAAACTACAGTCCGTACTCTTTCCAATGGAAGTGGTCTCACTGCATTTGGAGTCTGTATGAAAAATTTATGACTATTTTACCCAGAACACCTGTTGTTTGACTAGTTTTAGGACTGGTCACAAACCCTATATTCCACAGAGTGTATCTCCATAATTATAGCGAATCAAGAGCTTAAATTTTTACCAAAGGTACCTTGATATGTCTTCTCAATACCATAGTGAGTTCACCATCTGAATAGTTCTATAAAAAAGGTTATAGCAAAAATGGTAAGATGACCTGAAAATAACATACCTTAGAACACATCACCAAAAGACTTCATCCTCCCTTGAAATCCGGCCTTCTTTTTCTTCTTCTTCTCTCTGAAATTTGACTTGTATCAAATGAATGTATAATGATGTTTATTTATACCATTT
>ML779052.1:93980-115588 GCA_009831015.1 Picea engelmannii
CTTCAAAAATTCATTTCTCCTCAACCATGAGGATCCACGTGACGTGCCACATACCACCGGAAACAACATGATGTATACTATCCATCCATGGGTGTTGTATCTGCATGTTCATTTTCCTTCATGTCCAAATAACTTCATCAATCGTGTGGTCCAAAACCCATGACTAGGGTTGACATCAATGACAACAACCAATCTTCCAACAATTGTCACACTTTACCTTTTATGGAAATCACATTAATTTTTCATTTGATGTATTATGTATATGGTTTAGTGCAAAGACCTCAATTGATTAGGTGGATAGAGATATTTTTGAGATATTTTTGTTTTGCATTAGATCATTGTCATGTTATTTGATCTAGGAGGAGATTATTCCCATTCGCTTCAGAGTCACTTACATTTATTTTATGGTTCATTCCACTTGAACAAGAGTACCTCACTTTCCTCCTAGGACTATGTTTGATGTGCATATGTTCATGTGGGGGAATTTGTTTCCCAAGAGTGGCCTCCTGGAGTGGCCATGTACTTTTGTCCGTAGGGAGGTATGTGATTTTTTGGCTAGAAAGGAAAATACTATCCTCGATGTTGTACAATATGCATATGTTGGGATGGATTAGAGAGGATGTATAAACATCATGTTTATAAAAATCAAGCCACTAGATGAGAGAGGTAATTTTATCATTATGTTTTGATAAATCTAGTTGCATATTTTTATGTCTTATTTAATGCACATGTAATTTATTGTAACATTTTTTTTCGACTAACTTATTATTATTATATGTTGTTTTTAAAATATTGGCACATATGTTGGGGATGAGCCTCCCCAATAGGTTGAGGAGATGGAGGAGGTAGAGGATAATTCTACAATACATAGATCTTGCATGCCATGCAAGCCAAATCATAGAGTTTGGATAGAGGTGGTGGATCACCTATGTGGGTTTATGGTTAGTCATGGAGTGGTAGGTCCACACTATTTCAAGACATATTATGAGTACCAGATCTATCTACGATATGGACAAGTCTTCCTTGTGACATGACATCACTTATGTGTCATATTTTCGGTGTCATCAACCTCATTGAGAGGCTGAGATATCATGCTCATATTGCTCATGATTCTACTCCATACACCTCATCACCAAATCGATCCACATCCTATTCTCCACCACATGGTCCTCCTCCTCCCAATCCCACTTCTTCTCCACATGTGTCTACACTATCCATTGATCCTCATGCTTCCACTCCACATGTTTCTGCACCATCCATTGATCCTCATGCTTCCACTCCACATGATTTTGCACCATTCATGTCCAATTCTCCTCCTCATCCTTCTCCTCCTCCCCCTTCAAATGTTTTTTCACCATCCACAAATCCTCTTGTTCATTCCCCTCCACATGTGTCTTCATTATCCACATATGATCCTCCTCCTCTTCCCCCTCCACATGTTTCTGTACTATCACTGATCCTACAAATTCTCTTCTACATGTGTTACCATCCACTGATCCTCATCCTTCCCCTCAACTTGTGTCACCATCCACCAATCCTTTTCCTTATCCTCCACATATTTCATCATCCATTGATCCTCCTCCTCCTCTGCATCCACATGTGTCACAAAATTTTTATGCTTTGGAAACCATGTTCACACTAGGTATTGTTGCACGAGTTGATCTTAATGGAAACACATTTGATAGTGTACTTTTGTCATTTATTTCTAACATAGGTACCAATAGAACCTCTACCCATGGTATCAAATATATTGATTGCATATAGCTTTGGTGGTTGACATAGCTAGTACTGGTACTAATTGACATCTATATTGATTGTTTTATATTTGACTTGATATGTATATATGACATGTTTATTGCAAATTTTGTTGAAATGTATTTTTGACATGTATATTGATTTGTATATCTCTCATATATATCAAGTTTTATACATGGTAACATATTCACATATTTAACATATTTAACCATGGTAACATATTTAATATTTAACATATTTGGTGGTAATATGTTAAATATGTTACCATGGTTAAATTGTTAAAATAATAATGGTGTCTCTTCTTCTACAATTACATGACCCCAAATTTCCTCCACGAGATGGAGGCCATAAGAGTTCCCCTCCTCCTCTTGATAATCCATAGAATGTTGTGTCAATTCGGAGCCACTAGAAGAGGGTGATGGATAGTGGCGCCAACTATATAGACTCTGATAGGTGCCACTACCATGACATGACCTAGCCCTCTCATGAGGCATGATGCAAGGAAGAGGAAGAATCATAGTAGAAATAAATAAGCATCTGGAATAATAATAAACTAAAAACCACCAGACAAAAGAGAAACAAATCTCTTTTTTGTCGGTGAAATTTGATATATACAATTGAACCCAATATGGGCCTTTTACCAAGAAATCTAGCACATTGTCCTGAACATTAATATTTCCAATAAATGAAAAAATAAGCGTAAGAAGAGAAATAATACTAGAACTAGAGATTTCATCCATCATCGTACCTAGAAATTCAATGGCTCATATAAGATCTATTCCCTAGGTATTAATATTCATGTCGTCCTCCTATCTTGGGAAGAGCAAGCAACAACAGGTGGTTATGCCAAGAGCCAAGTGGAATTTCATCATGTGCGCAGAGTTAACACCCCATCTAGGGATTTTACACCTCATCATTAAAAATATCTATGATTTAATTTAAAAATAATGTATCATTGTTTTCAAATTAATTATACAAATTCTCTTTATTTATAAATAAATTATTTAATGTTATTCAAATTGATCAATAAAATATAATGATGAAACGCTCTACAAAATAGGGTTTCTATGAGGGTTTTGCTCTAATGCTTACAGGATTGATACCCAATATCCTTCTTTCTACACTTCTAGTGAATCAATGTATGACAACATATCTGAAATAATCCATGTCAACATCTAAAGGGGGGTGAAAACCCTGTCCTATCGATATGTGATTGTGGAAAATATAGGGGGAGTAATAACTCGGTCACCATTGGAGCTTCCACTTCACCTCAGAGCCATGACCTGTTTTGATGGATCAAACAAAGGAAAATCCATGGATATCGACCTCAAGTCCACCCATCTGAAAGAAGCTAGTATTTATGAATGGGGGAAGATTCTTCCCCAAGCGCTGACAACCCCATGATACATAGTTACCACCATCTGAATCGATGAGAATACACAGTATATGAGGGATCACGCCTTGATTGAAAAATTTCTTAGACTGTGGCCATATGAGAAGGACCCAATGAAATGGATTCATCATTGGTGGAAACCGAAAGGCCACTATGAGCTTCAACTTGGATCAAAGGGATTCTTCACAGTAATATTTTTCAATCTTGAAGATAGAGGGAGATATTTTTTGATGGAGGGCCATATTTCTTCAACTCAACTGACTTATTCTCAAGATATTGGATAGAGTGGTTGAGCCCTGACAAGGATTATTTCTCCTATGCAATAGTATGGATCTGTCTATATTCATTCCCTTAGGAATCTTGTCTGGAAGAAATTTTAACAGGGATCGGAAATACCCTAGGAATATACATCAAAGTCTCTAATGCAACCAAACAAAGAATGTATACCTCTTATGCTAGAATCAATGTATATCTCAACATTTCCAAACCTCTGCCATGCTCAATAAATATGAAATATAAAGAAAATTAATGGATCCAGACAATTGATAATGAACACATCCCATTTAGATGTCACAAGTTCCATGAGCATGGACACCTGTTTGGGGAATGTCCTCTTAAAAATGCATCCAAGCATGATCCAGGAACCAACGATAAGATGAAAGATGGATTCGTGATGAAACCAATATGACATAGGAAAGGTATAAGGAAACAAGCTTCCACTCAGGGAAAAAACCCAAGCACCAACAATTCCTTTGAACTTCTTAATCAATTTTTGGATGGTTTTTAGGAATTCCAATTCCCACAAGGAAATAAATTAGAAAAAAACACAAAAATTACTCCAGAAGGACTAGTATTGGAAGAGATCAAACCCAAAGAAACAATCACACATGGTGCAGGTGATCCACTCATTGAGGGAGTGGACATGGAAACAGAACTATATGAAAGAGAACTACCAGGGGTAGACCTGGTCAACCTGGAAAAATCCCATCAAAGGAAGGAGTTGTACATCATACCTATGGATCAGATAAGAAATGTACACAAGGTCTATTTGAACTCCACAATAGGATCAATATCCAGGGCCAACAAAGGTATAGGTATCCAACGATG
Organism: Picea engelmannii; assembly: GCA_009831015.1. Taxonomy (NCBI): domain Eukaryota; kingdom Viridiplantae; phylum Streptophyta; class Pinopsida; order Pinales; family Pinaceae; genus Picea; species Picea engelmannii. The sequence goes on from ML779052.1 coordinate 98,236, forward strand.
CCCCCTTAAGGACACTCGTAACAAATCTAAAGATGAAAATAAACGAGGTCGCAAATCCACTCAGCGGCTCATCCATGAGGTAGGTAATTTCATGGTTAATTTTGGTCAGATCAAATTGATTTCTAAAATTTTCATTCCCCTCCCCAATCTATCCTCCTCATGAAGATCATCTCATGGAATATAAGAGGATTAAATGGGAGAATCAAGCATAGGCTTCTCCGATCTCATATAATAGAAGAGAATCCAGATATATTACTCCTTGAGGAAACCAAATGCTCAGGCTCAAATATGGATCGCTTTCTCACCCAATGCTGGAAACAAGATAATACCAATTACACAGTCTCCATAGGGACAACTAATGGACTAGCCATTCTCTGGAATCAAGCCACAGTTATTTTAGATAGATTCTTCACCACTATATGGACAATCTTAGCATACTATAGAGAAATAGGGTTGAATAAAGAGGGGACGATCAACAATGTTTACAGCCCCAACTCCAATCAAATAAGCAGAGATTCTTACAAATCCTAAGAGGATTAAGCATCATCGCTAGTGGATGCCCCTAGGTTCTTGGAGGGGATTTCAACATGATTGTTTCGGTAAAAGAGAAAAGAGGGGGTATTTACAGGCTAGAATGTGATTCTAATGAATTCAAAGAAACCATTAAGGAATTGGTTTTAATAGACATAGAAAACATCAATGGGGAATTCACATGGATTAATAGAAGTTCAAGGTCCCAACACATAGCATGTAGAATAGATCACTTCTTGGTTTCAAAAACACTGATGATGGATGTATTATCCATGGAATACAGCGTTCTAGAAATCTCAGTCTTTGATGACTAACGTGTTCAACTATGGATGAAAATTGCAAGTTCACCCATGAAAAATAATTTTTTATTTGAAAATTTTTGGCTTACTCACCCCAACCTTCAAGATCATCACCATCAATTGTGGGAGGAGGAAACCATTTCACATTGTTGACTAATATACCACTTTCAATAAAATTTGAAAAACTTCATGATGTGATTGAAGATTTGGAACAAAACCACCTTTGGGAACATCTTCCAATCCCAACAGGTTCTGGAACAGAAAATGAAAAGAAATTAGGAAGAAATAATTCATCAGGGGATTACGGAACAACTACAGGAAGAGGAAGAAATAATTAAATAACATCTAGAAGACCAATATTCTCTAGAGGAAATACTTTGGCATCAAAAATATCGAGTATAATGGTTGAAGGAAGGGAAAAAAACACAAAATTCCTCCACAGATAAATGATCTAGCACATGCATATTAATAGAATCATGAAGATGGAATATTCACAAGGTCGAAACCTAACCACTCATTCTGATATAGAAAAGGAAATGTTCAGATACTATCAAGACCTCCTCATAGAGCCCCAAAATTATCGATCTGAAGCAATTGAGAAAATCATTGAACATATCCCTTCTCTCATCACCTCAAAACAAAATGAGGCCCTCCTAATCCCATTAAAAATCGATGAAGTTGACCAAGCAATAAAATGCATGCCGACCAAGAAATCTCCAGGATTGGATGGCTTTACCACAAAATTATTCCACTATTGTTGGCCCCTGGTTAGGGAGGAGATGTGGAAGATCATCAAAGATTCAAAATGATCAGGGAAAGTCCTGTCATCACTCAATGCCACCTTCATTACCCTTATTCCTAAGGAGGATCAAGTCTCTCATCCCAAGAATTTTAGGCCTATCGTGCTTTGCAATTTTATCGACAAGATTCTTGCTAAGGTAATTGTTCTCAGACTCAAATAAATCCTTCCTCACATCATTTCTTATGAACAATTTGGTTATGTAGAGGGATTCCATATTATGGATAACATTTTATTGGCTCATGATGCGGTTCATTCTTTGAAAACAACAAGCACCCCAGTAATACTAATAAAATTGGACATGTACAAAGCGTTTGATACTCTCAGTTGGTAGTACATGCACTCTCTCCTCCTCGATTTAAGTTTTAGTTCAATTTGGGTAAGCTTGATCCTCAATCTAACCTCATCAACTTTCTTCTCAATTTTGATCAATGGGGTACCCTATTAGCCTTTATTGTCCTCCCAAGGTAATCCACCAAGGTGGACCTCTCTCCCCCTTCCTATTTATCATCATGGAGGAAGGTATGAGCCATTACATCAAGGTTGCAGTGGTCAAATTGTCTCTCCAGGGGCTTCCAATACATGGCTTGAACCCTCGCATTACACACAACCAGTTTTCCAATGACACTGTGATCTCCCACTTCCCGAGAAGCTAGGAGAATCTCATAAATCCTAAACGACTTCAGTGAAGACTTAGGAATGTCTATCAATTATGAAAAATATCATATGTTTTTCTTCAACAGCCCCAGATCCATACAATCCTTCATAGTTTGAATCCTAGTCTTCACCAACAGCTCCCTTCCATCCAAGTATCTTGGAGTCCCTCTCATTGAAAATGTGCTCTGTAATATCTCTTGGGAATATCTTCTCACGTCATTGGAGAAAAGGCTAAGTTGTTGGACTTTCAAAACCCTCAATTTAGAAAACCATCTATTCCTACTCAAATCGGTCTTGCAATTCATCCCTTTATACATGTTTTATGTTATGTCATCCCCTACTTATGTTCTCAATACCACCAAAAGCATACAACAAAAATTCCTTTAGAAAGGAACAAAGGAAGGCCACAAGTGGTCCTTGGTCAATTGGAAAGAGTTGTGCAAGACAAAACATGCAGGGGGATTGGGATTGAGCGATCCACAAAACCTCAACCAAGTTTTGGGGGAGAAAATTTGGTGGATGTGGCTTGAGAACCACACCGAAATCTAGGCTAGACTCTAGTAACACAAATATTCTAGCACATTGCGAGAGGACCAAGTAATTATATGGAATGAAAACCACACTGGTTATATTATCTGGAACACAAAAGACCGCAATAGATCCTTCATCCAAGACCACTCTTTTTTGGAAATAGGTAATGGCACCACAAGCCTATTCTAGATGGACTCTTGGCAACAGATTTGACCCCTCGACCAACAATAGTGGTATGAAACTATCCATCCACACACCACCATGGAATGGCTAAAAGAAGTTTCTAACTTTTGGTATCCATATGTCCCACACAATACCTGGTGATGATGGAAAACCATAGAATCACACTTAGGAAATCAAAATCAACCAGTCTTGGAGTAATGGCAGGAAGAAGCCAATATGTGCATAATCAAATTCAAACATGGAACTGATATATTACACTATGGAAACACACCCAAAGTTGATTTCACAACTAAAGAGGCATATGGCCTAAAATCCAACTTTTCCATGCTTCCTAAATCCCCCATCTGGAGCAACATTTGGGACTCCAAACTATGGCCAAAGATCAACACCTTCCTTTGGCTCGTTGGGCATAACAACATCCTTACTTGGGACAATCTGATGAAAAGAGGATTCATAGTTCTTTCAATCTTCCAACTGTTCTTGGAATCATAGGAAACTCAATAAAATATTCTCAATCAATGCTCCTTCAGTTCCCTCATCTGGGACCAAGGCACCCTTGTGATGCCCACTTCTAACTGTAATAGAGAAGGGGTTGTCAATACTACTGTTGGTTGGAGGCTTAAAGCCTTCAAAAATCCCTTTCTCAACCATATATGGAATATTCACCCTGGAGTCATCCTCTAGAAAATATGGAAGGAGATAAATCACATAATATTTTCCTCTAAGAAGCAAACTTGGACCAAAGTTTGGCTCCACATTAGGAAAACTATCATCAAAACCATTTTGGATAGTCCCTAGAGTACAAAGGATCTATCTTATGACCCCAGTGTGAAGATAATCCTTCAAGGTTGGAACCTTCAAATTACCCCCTCTTCTCCTCAAATCAATGGTCACTCCAACCATAATCAAATCCCCACTCGATGGACCCTCCCCCCACCAGGCTTCATCAAGCTAAATTTTGATGAAACATCTAAAGGGAACCCTAGCCCAACTAGTTTTGGGTTCTTTCTTAGGGATCAACAAGGATAAATACTTCACATCTCAGTAGGTAGTCTCAGGTATGATTCAAATAATGTAGCATAGATTTGGGTCCTTGTCAAAGGTCTCACCCTCTCCCACCATCATGACTATCACCAAATTGTGGTACAAGGGGACTCCCAGATAATTATCAACATGTTAACTAAGCTCCTCCATGGCTCCTCCCTGAAAAATATCTCCCCAAGATGGAGGCTTCTACACACTTTGGATTCTCTTCATAATCTCTTACAATATCATCAAGTTCTTATCCCCTCCCACATTAGACAAGAACCTAACAAGATGGCAGATAAGCTAGTGAATATTGGGGCTCATTGGCTAGACAAGGATATGATCTATGACTCCTCCTAGCATAATGATCACCCCATTTTTTTGGAATGAAACACCTTATCATGCATGGAATACCTCTCCTTGGATGGGGTGAAATATATCTCATACTGTACATGGCACTCCACCCATAATTTATTACACTCACAACCCATCCCTTTGATCCTCAAGCCAGAGGCATAGGTGGAAGGATTTGGAGGACAAGGCATCAAATAATGCGAGGATACAAATACCTTTCTCGATCTCACACCAGGAAAGCGATGCAGGTTTGCACGGTGGAGGTCGGAGGTGATAAATTCTTGTATTGGAAGTTTAATGGGACATTAACAACCATGACACATGAAAGGAATGGTTTATTAAGGGTGTTTTACACTCGGATACAACATCACTCAGTTCCTAATTTATAACTGGTGAAACATAGTAGAAGGAGGAAACTGCAGTCTAATAGTTTTCTTATTAGAGCATCCATTATTTATGTGATCACTATGTCAAGGAACCAAGGACACCCAGAACTTGGTAAAGGAATGCACATTCCAGTCGAATGACCCATCTTAGAGGTTGTAGGAAATGACAGTCGAAGAACTCATGGGAAGCACCCCAAGTCTCCCTCATGCAATCCGAAAAAGGATAAGAAACATGATAGTGGATGCACATCATCTGGATGAGGGTGTAAAATTGAGTTGTTTGATAGGCAAGGGTGCTCTCTCGGCTATGCCCTGACTTCTTTTACTGGATGGGCTTCTTCTTAGATCCCACCTCCAAGCACTTCTCATGATCCCTCCAGTCATGGCCAGGCTGCTCAATCCTCAGGCCACCCAACAATGACTTCACTATAAGCACCCTCCATACTGAATTTGAATACAACCAAGGAATCTTATTCAGAGTGTATCGTTGCATCCCTCTCCATGCTTCAACAATTGATTTTTGAGCTTCACAGCGAAATAAATGATGCTAATTTTTTCCTTGATCTTCTGGACCATCGCATTTCTATGGAAGCGGACATGGAAAATACTCAATATGCCCATCCATATTCTGCAATAGCTAGAGTGACGATGCCGACCCTCCCTCCTCCTACAAAAGACTAATGTTGCATATGAGGGACGTCAAGTTCATCATTTTTGTTAATGGTCTTGTTCATCTATTTTGGATCCTCTTAGTTATTAATCTTGAGGCCAGATTAACAATACTGTACTTTTTCATTTTGTGTCTTGATTTATCAATCAATATCTATATCATATTATCCCCTAGGCTATGTACAAATTTTGATGTATTAAGTTATCCAATTTTGAAAAATCAACCAGAGAAAAGTTGGTTTCCAATCATGGCGACTCTAGCTTTAGCGAATAATTGACATTATTTAATCTCTTTTTCATGAAAGGAACTTTAAAAAAAACTTACTTAAATTTTTTTTCTTAATACAAAAACCATAATTTATATGAATAATTTATAATATAATTGAAATATAATATATCTATATTTTTTAAATTAATTATATATATTTGTATTTAATTAATATATACTTTATTTACAATTTCAAAATAATATAAATGTTATATGAGTATTTAATTCATCATGACTTGTCCTTCAAATTGAAAGAGGTAATCACTAAAACTATGAGGAAAAGAACATATAGGGAAGAAGGAAAGAATTATGAGGACACCTCAAAAACATATACATAAAAGGATGATAAAATTATTTAAAAAAAAACAAATAAATGAAGGTGAGGTGGGAGTGTAAAAGGAAAGAAGGGACACATTAGAAGACGATGGACACTCGAGAAAAAAGATGAATTATAATAGAGACTTACTCAAAACCATTTTAATAAATAATATTATTAATATTTTTTATTTTTTAATAAAATAAGTAAAATAATATTTAATGAATAAATTAATATTTAATTTTAATCGAAATCTTGATTTTGTTATTATTTTTATATGAAGAAAATATTTTAAAAATAATATATTTTATATTATTTAAAATATAATTGTAATTTATATAATTTAATTAGGAAAATTATAATTAAGGAAACTAAGTATTAAAGAAAAGGATGTTATTATTTTTTTAGTTGTATTCAATCATATTCAAGATAATAGGATGGTGGTATTATTTTTATTTGAACTTGTAACCTTCAAGGAAAAAACACATGTTCTTACTCATTAGGCTGCTAACACTGAAACATATCTTAACTTATATTAAGATGTATTTGTTAATATTTTATAAAGAGTAAAAAATATTTATTATTTTTTTTTTATATTTTTTATATTTAAAATAAAAGTTGTAATTAATATTTGTTTTGTGAGTTAGTTTAAGTGATATATTGTTTTGAATTTTATGTAGGTTTTGAGATTGATTTATTGGGATACTTATCTCTATTGATTGCTTCATTCCATGCTCCTACCAAGTTAAATATGGTAATCAATACAAATAAGTTTGTATTAGGTATCATTAGTGAATGTTGGAAATTATCTTGTAGTTTGCTTGTGATGTTTTTTTGAAAACAATTATATAAGGATGAATTCATGAATATGCACCTCACTTTCTAGTAAAACATGGTGATGAAATTTTGACATTTTACATTTCTAAAATTGAAGTCCTCCCAACTCATATAAGCCTTGTGAATATTGATGTGTAGTTAAAAAACATTTTGTAAGGAATTCTATCATCTTTGTAATGACACTTAAAAAAATGTATATTCATGTCATTTAATGCATCAAATTTGCATTTAATTCTATCATTGTTCTTGAAAATTATTGGAAAAATTAACAAGTGACTTTTGTTCCCACAACTAATTCAATGTTCAATGTATTATTTTCAAAAACAAATTATCAGCTACGATTTAAAAATAACTTAGTGTCTCCCAATTTTTTTTTTAATTATACTTTATTATTTTTATAAGGCAACTAATTAATATTTAAATTGTATTTAATACACCTTTGTGTTCCCAACTTTTTTTTACTCCTATTTAGGTAAAACCAAAAAATATAAATATCCATTTGAAAAGTAAAAATCCATGGGTATTTCTTTATATTTGGAGTTTAATTGGTAAGGCCTCCTCTTGAGTGATTTGGTGCCTGGATTGAGATGATTTTGTATCCCCCAGTGATCCTACAATTCCGTTCATTTTTGAGAATCTATGAGGAAACACGTCCTCGTTTTCCTTGAGTAGGTTGATGACCTGGGTAACTGTCTCCTTATCCCAATAGTCTCCAAAGATAACCATTTTAGGTGCTTACTCAATGTTGATATCACGTTTCTTCATCTTCATTGGAAGACCATAGTCTGGCGCATTCATCTCTGATATTTTTCCCTCCAACGAATGCTCTCCCTCAGATTATTTGATATGTATTCCCAGGGGTCATCGTCATAAATATCATCCACATCGACCTTCCAATAGTGAACCATCTATTTCAACTTTTCCACTGACTGATTGTATGTTTATACCACCTTTGGAGTGATGTCCTTTGGTTGACATTGAAATGTAAAATTATTTTTCCAGAGGAGTGCCTCCCTTTGAGATATATCCTCTATGGTAAAGAATAATGTTGAGAAAAATTGAGTGCTTACTCGAACCTTCACTATTTTTTGTCTCTACAGATCCTCCTGAATATACTATCTCTTAGGAACCATATCCATGGTATGAATGAATCAATGGACCCACTAGGTGCAAGGAATATTATTAGTATTCCATCGCCTCTTGCAATAATGAATGTGATCCTAAGGATATTCCATGCCCTTGTACTGATTGTCCAACTAGAAGTCAGAGATTGGATGGAATATGAATTTCATCAGTTCATCCACCTCTGACCAATCCTATATAGTTTCACAATGTGTTTCCCACCAACACACAAGTGTTCCTTGTTCCATGGCATCCATGACCTAAACCCGTGAATCTTCCAGAATGGTCTTCTCCATCTGCATTAAGAAGGCTTCCACTAGACCTGTCCCATTAAAGCTTGATGCATCACATAGCTTAGAGCCAATCCAATGTACTTCTTTAGTTATTCTTTCACATATTTGGGTAGAGACTTCATACATATTATGTTTTCACCTCTCCATGGCTCTTTCGAATCCATATCATATGAATTCACACTCCTCCATATTAGTTCCCCATGCTTCATGGGATTGACATAATCTTCCTTGCACCCTGTGATGTTGTAGATTTTCTCAATAGTAGAGCTTTGTGCATCCTCATCTATAGGCTCATTGTAACTATCCCCTTCATTAGAATTTAAAGGTGTGATAATAGGTAGGGTGCTAGTCTCAAATGACATATGTTGCTTCTTGAGATTTAACACCACATTATTGTAGAAGGCCAAATAAATTCCAATGAAAGGTAGGGATTAGAATCATCCATAATCTCTATCGCTTCAAGATGATCTTTCGTCAACTTAGAAAGGTAATGTAACTAATACTAGAACAAGTCATCCAATAAGACACCCCACTATGCCAAGTGTTAAAATTTTAATAAAATAAAGTACCAAGGCAAGTGTTTCTCTTCCCTAGGCGCCTAAGGGGGAGAAAGTGCCTAATGCGGGTCCTAGTCAAATTAATCTGTGAGATGCAAATTAAAAGATAACTTTATGACTAAAGTGAGGGTGAGTGAATAGACACCAAATCTCAGCCACCCATCTAATCTAATCTCAACCGTTAGATTAGAAAACCCCTCACCTTCCCTCATGAGGTCGATTAGGGCAAGAGAGCGCACCCATTCTTGGGTTGTTCAAGCATTTTGAGAGAACAAGAGAGAGATCATTTTCAAGCAGCAAGAGAGAAGCCATTTTTGAGATCTAGGGCATCCTTTCCAAGGCTGGATAATAGCATAGAAATCGAGGCAAAGGTTCAGCATACACAGGAGGTTGTACAACATGCATTTCGAGGTCCGTATAGCCATTTGTGTGCATATAAATTGAGACAACGAACAACATTTAATGTTGTCTGTATAGTATGGATTTTATCAGTTTGTACAACATACTTTTGGCATAGATTTCAAGGAGGGATAGACAGGCACGTGCAGACCATACTGTACAGATTCTGTATAGGTCCGTACAGTCCTTTCTTGGCACAGAAATCGAGATAGATTGCTATGTGTTTTTTTGGGGAAGTTTGGCATGGTTTTCAAGGCGGTCATACAGCCATTAATGTGCCCATAAATTTTCTGAAATTGCTAGCAAGAATTTCGAGGTGACCATACAGCAATTTGGAGGCACAAAAATCAAGGAGCAGACCTGTATTTGATTGCAAAAAATTCTGGAAAGAATTTTGAGGAGTTGGCTCATTTTCCTATGTGAAGATTTGGCATGCTTGTTGAGATAAGTTTGTCATTTAAATTTTTGAAGATGAATATGCTATAACAGAATTCTCTGAAGCTCCTAAATAATAAAAATCTCCCTCTCTCCCTAGTTTTCCCCTCGTGGGTTTTTCCAAGGTCGAAGTTAGACCAAAAATCTCTATCTATAAATTTTATGAGTTTTGCATGCTATTGATATTTTATTTATGCATTGAAAACAATGTTCAAAATTCTCATGTTTCAGTTTTGAACTTTATTTTCTGCTAAGTTTTTATATGTTGAAACTGTGCTGAAACTATGCTGAAACTGGGTTTGGGTATTTAACTTTGGCTGAAAAATCAGCGAGACTGAAACTGGGTTGGGCTCTGAAATTTTAACATGGTATCAGAGTTGAGTTGAAGAGAAGCAGACATTTCAGCAGATAGAAAGTTGGGACAACAGTCACTTCACAAGGTAGATTTTTGAATTTGTGATTTTCAGCAGAAAAAAGGGTCATGGCTACTAGTTTGAGAGTTGAGGACAGACTTGATGGGGCAACAAATTTTGGTGCTTGGAAGGAGAGGATGATCTTGCTTTTGCAAGAGAACGAGTTTTGGGACATTGTGGAGAATAGAACTACTCATCCTGTTGTGGTACCTACTAATGCTACTCTTCTTGCAGCCTATACTAAGAAGAGTATCAAGGCTAAGAGATTTATTCTTGATGCCATCAAGGATCATTTGATTCCTCACTTGACGGGGAAGACACATTCTTATGAGATGTGGGAGTCTTTGAATAAACTCTACTAGAGTACAAATGAGAACCGGAAGATGGTTTTGAGGGAAAAACTAAAGAGCATAAAAATGACCAAGGCTGAAAATGTGGTCACATACCTTACTAGATTGACTCAGGTGAGGCATGAGCTTGGAGCTATGGGGGAAGCCATAGTTGACAGTGATCTTGTGAGAACAACATTGAATGGTGTCTCAAAACAATGGGTTGTTTTTGTGGAGGGAATTGTTGCTAGGGAGAAGCTTCCCGGTTGGGAACATATTTGGGATGACTTTGTTCAGGAGGATACCTGGAGAGGTTATGTGCATGGAAATTCATCTATAGGTCATGACGAGGAGAATGTGGCTCTTGCTACCACTAGAAAGAAGAAGTTCATAAAGGATCCAAAGGGAGAACAGAAGCCCAAGGGTGAAGGGAAGAAAGACATGAGCAAAGTCAAGTGATTTGCATGCCATAAGTTTGGGAACTATGCAGGACAATGTCCAAACAAGAAGAATAAACAAACAACATCTTCAGTAGAGGTGGAGGAGTTTTCCACCAAGTTTGGCAAGGAATTTTCCATGATTGCATGTCTATCCTAGAGGACCACTACTATAGATGCTTTGTATATTGACAATGGTGCCTCTTTCCATATGAAAACAGTTCATGAGCACCTGATAGATATTACACAGTGTGGAGATGCAGAGGTAGTTCTTGGAGATGACCGAGAGGTTAAGGTGGTAGGTTGTGGGACTGTATCATTTCGCAAGGAGTCTTTGCCTCCCATGACTTTGATAGAGGTTCTATATGTTCCGGGCTTGAAGAAGAACTTAGTGTCAGTTTCTACTATTGAGGAGAAGGGCTATGAGATCTTGTTCCATGATGGGCAAGTGCTCCTTTTCCCTAGAGGGTCTAGCATCACTTTGGCCAAAGTGATAGGTACTAGACATGAGAGGTTGTATAAGTTTTTGTTCCATCTAGTGAGAGCATTGATTCATTCTACTGGTAGTAGCAATGACCTATGTGAGATATGGCATAGGAGGATGGCACATTTTCACCATGGGGCTTTGTGAGTTCTGAGGGAGATGGTGATGGGAGTTCCATATTTCAGTTCAGAGAACCATGAGTTGTGCAAGGGGTGTACCTTGGGAAAGTACACCAAGACTGCTTTTTTGAGCAGTGACAGTAGAGAAGTAGGGATACTTGATCTTATACATTCAGATGTATGTGGCCCAATGTCTTCAGCATTGTTTACTGGATCCCTATACTATGTTGTATTCATTGATGACTTCTCTTGGAAGTCCTGGATTTTCTTCAAGAAGACCAAATGACAAGTCTTTAGTCAATTCCAAGAGTTCAAAGCTCTTGTGGAGAACCAGACAGGGAAGAAAATCATAGTCCTAAGATTGGAAAATGAGGGTGAGTATACCTCTAAGGAGTTCATGGATTTTTGTGTAGGAGAGGGAATCAAGAGGGAGTTTACTGTTCCTTACAACCCATAGCAGAATGGGGTTGCAGAGAGGAAGAACAAGGCCATTGTTGGGGCTGCGAGATCCATGCTACATGATCAGGGATTTCCATTATTTGTATGGGTTGAGGCATGCTACACTATAGTCTATATGTAGAACAGGAGTCCTCATAGGGTTGTGGGGAGCATGACTCCTGAGGAGGATTTCTTTGGGAAGAAGCCTAAGGTGGGGCACTTTCATATTTTTGGGTGCATCACTTATTCATATGTCCCTTCTGAGAAGAGGAAAAAGATGGAGCCCATGGCAGAGAGAGGGATCTTTGTTGGGTACAGTGAGACTTCAAAGGCTTTTTGTATATACCTTCCTTCCTTGAGGAAGACTGTCTTGAGGAGGGATTTCAGATTTGAGGAGGATGGAACCTTTAGGAAGTCTAGAGGGATAGAGAGAGGTGACCATTATTCACCTTAGATTCAGGTGAGCCCGCAGTAGACTACAGTGACACAGAGTTCAGGGGCACCAGCTTCAGTGACTATAGGTTCACAGGCGATAGGGCCACAGAGTTCAGGTTCACAGGCTACTGGTCCATAGGTTTCAGGATCAGATACTTCAGAGTCTACTACAATATCATTGTCTTCAGGAGATGGGGTTGAGTAGGGAGAGTCCCCTCCACAAGAAAATACTTCAGATAGGAGGAAGCCCTAGTGTCTTCAAGACACTTTGAAGGAGGCACAGGGTTCAGTGGGGAATCCTAGGCAGGAAGTGAGGGAGAGTAAACCTCCTGAGAGGTTTTGCAGCTACATCGCGATGGTGAGAAGTATTTGGGAGTCCGAGCCTTCCACTTTTGAGGAAGCCACTAGTAGACAGGTATGGAGAGATTCCATGATGGAAGAGTACAATTCCACCATGAAGAACGATGTCTGGGAAGTTGTTCCTAGACCTGAGGGGAAGTCAATGGTGACTTCCAGGTGGCTCTACAAGCTAAAGCATGTTGCAGATGGCAACATTGAGAAGTACAAAGCTCGCTTTGTGGCTTTGGGGTTTTCAAAGGTTGAGGGAGTTGACTATGATGAGACCTTTGCACTGGTTGCTAGATACACTTCGATCAGGGCAATGATCTCCATTACAACAGAGATGGGTTGGAAGATCCACCAGATGGATGTGAAGACTGCATTTTTGAATGGTCTTATTGAGGAGGAGGTGTATATTGAGCAGCCATTGGGGTTTGAGGTGCATGGGAGAGATTCTCATGTGTAGAGACTAAAGAAGGCATTGTATGGGCTGAAACAAGCTCCCAGAGCTTGGTATTCGAGGATAGATGCCTATTTGCAGCAATTGGGTTTTGAGAAGAGCAAGGCGGATCCCAACCTATACTTCATTGTGGTTGGAGAGGATCCTCTCATTCTTCTTCTATATGTGGATGATCTTTTCATTATAGGTGTAGATAGACTCATCAACAATTGTAAGGAGAGCCTTGCTTCAGAGTTCCATATGACAGACATTGGACTGATGCATTACTGTTTGGGATTGGAGGTTTGGCAGGAGCCTGGACACATCTTCCTGGGATAGGAGAAGTATGTATGTGACATTCTGAGAAGATTTTAGATGGAAGATAGTAGGCTCATGACCACTCCCATGATTACCAACTGGAAGAAGCTTCATGCTTCTGAGTCACATTTGGTGGATTCCACTTTATATCGTCAGTTGATTGGATCATTGATGTATTTGGTCAATACCAGGCCATATATTTGTTTTGATGTCAACACTCTCAGTCAGTTCATGGTGGAGCCTAGGAGAGTTCACTGGGTGGAAGAAAAACATGTGCTTGGGTATCTCTGTGGTACTGTAGATTATGGTTTGGACTATCATAGAGGAGATGGAGTTCGTCTGGTTGGCTATACAGACTCGTATTGGGCAGGATGTGTTAGTGATAGGAAAAGCACTTCAGGGTGTTTCTTCAGATTGGGATCAATAGTTGTGTCTTGGTTCAGTCGGAAGTAGAAGTCAGTGGCTTTGAGTTCGACAGAGGCTGAATATATGGCAGCTAGTTAGGCCAGTTGTGAGGCCCTTTGGCTTCACAAGATGCTGGTGGGATTGTTCGGTGTGCAGTTGAGGCCTACCGTGATTTACTGTGATAATCAGAGTTGCATCAAACTCTCAGAGAATCCTATTTTTCATGACCGGTCTAAGCATATCGAGATTCAGTATCACTTCATCTATGATTATGTTCAGAGAGGAGCTATGGAGCTACAATACATATCTACAGAGGAGCAGGTTGCAGACATACTCACCAAGACATTGAATAGGGGCAAGTTTTTGTTTTTCAAGGACAAGCTTGGAGTGGTGAGTAACACTTTCCTCGGTATGAGGGAGTGTTAAATTTTTAATTAAATAAAGTACCAAGGCAAGTGTTTCTCTTCCCTAGGCACCTAAGGGGGAGAAACTGCCTAATGAGGGTCCTAGTCAAATTAATTTGTGAGATGAAAATTACAAGATAACTTTATGACTAAAGTGAGGGTGAGTGAAGAGACACCAAATATTAGCCACCCATCTAATCTCATCTCAATTGTTAGATTAGAAAACCCATCACCTTCCCTCATGAGGTTGATTAGGGCAAGAGGGTGCACCCATTCTTGGGTTTTTCAAGCATTTTGAGAGAGAAAGAGAGAGAGAATTTTCGAGCAGCAAGAGAGCAGCCATTTTCGAGAGCTAGGGCATGCTTTCCATGGTTGGATAATAGCACATAAATTGAGGCAAAGGTTCAGCATACACAGGAGGTCATACAACATGCATTTCGAGGTCCTTACAACCATTTGTGTGCACAGAAATGGAGACAACAAACAACATTTAATTATGTCCGTACAGTACGGATTTCATCAGTCCATATAGCGTACTTTTGGAATAGATTTCAAGGAGGGACAGACAAGCACATGCAAGCCATACCATACAGATTTCGTACAGGTCCGTATAGTCCCTTCTTGGCACAGAAATCAAGACAGATTGTTGTGTGCTTTTTCTAGGAAGTTTGGCATGGTTTTCAAGCCAGACATACAACCATTAATGCACCTAGAAATTTGTTGAAACTGCTCGCAAGAATTTTGAGGTGACCATACATCATTTTGGAGGAACAAAAATCAAGGAGAAGACCTGTATTTGATTGAAAAAAAATATGGAAATAATTTTGATGAGTTGGCTCATTTTCCTATGTGAAGATTTGGCACGGTTTTTATGAGACAAGTTTGTCATTTAAATTTCTGAAGATGAATATGTTGTAACATAATTCTTTGAATCTCCTAAATAATAAAAATATCCCTCTCTCACTGGTTTTCCCCTTGTGGGTTTTTCTAGGGTCGAAGTTAGACCAAAAATATCTATCTATAAATTTTATGAGTTTTCCATGCTGCTGATATTTTATTTCTGTGTTGAAAACGATGTTCAAAATCCTCATGTTTCAGTTCTAAAGTTTACTTTCTCCTAAGTTTTTGTATGCTGAAACTATGCTGAAACTGGGTTTGGGTATTTAACTTTGGCTGAAAAATCAGCGAGACTGAAACTGGGTTGGGGTCTGAAATTTTAACACCAAGT
The DNA here is from genome assembly GCA_009831015.1 of Picea engelmannii. NCBI lineage: Eukaryota > Viridiplantae > Streptophyta > Pinopsida > Pinales > Pinaceae > Picea > Picea engelmannii. The sequence continues at coordinate 113,686 of ML779052.1, forward strand.
TGGGAAATATATGTCTTAGTGCAGTTCTATAAATAACATTGGTGCTTTTGGTTAAAATGGTTACATTGCTACATTAAATTTTATAAATTGTTAAGTTAGCGATGTAGTTAATTAAGTGAATTGTACCTGTTAGCACTATGTAATTTTCCCAAGGCTGTGGAGGCAGTCACAGAGGCAACATCAAAACCACTTCAAGTCTTGGATCTAGCCCTCCAAGACTCAGAGAGGGATCTCTCTATCTGATATAACTTTGCTGGAAGAGGATATTATGCTAGCTATACAGAATAGGGTTATGTTCTTGGGGTTTTCTGGTTGAGACAACAAAAGAAGACCATTGGACTATGGGGTATGTGACGAGTTTGAAATTGAACATAGGTCCATAAGGTATTTCCACAGGGCAAGGTAATGCAGACGTTGGATTCTTTAGAAATAAAGTGATGTAAAAGAGGAACAGATGAGATAATCAACTACAACAAAAAATCATCGAAGAATTTCTTCATTGTAGTATCAGAGGAAAACATTAAGATTCTCAAAAGCACTGCACAGAGTATCAGGGATAAATTATGCGTTAAATCTCCTTTTGAAAATTAGAAAGAGAGAAACATAATGAATACTGATTAGAATCACATTCGACGAAGCAAGAAAACTTCACCAATCATCGACACACAGGAATCCTGTGAAAAAGTCCCTTTGTATTCCTGGTGAATTAGAAAAATGTTACACGAAATAGCCTTCCTGGGCATGAGATCAACAACCTTTACATTAAAAATCATCTCTGAATAAATAGGGGAGATCCCCCAACAAGTTGTGTGTGTTGGTTTTAACCACCTCGGCCAAAAATAGCCACAAATCCTCGGAAATCTGAAATTGTCCTCCATGAAAAACAAGCCTAATTTCTGCAAAAAAGCGGTCTGAACAGACATATGTTTCTCTTCAACGATGAAACTTGGAAAAAAAATGAAGGAGGTTACTGTATATGGGCATGTTATGGAAAACAAACTCCTTTGGTTTCACCAAATTCGCCTCTAACTGGCCGTAACATCTCCCGCAAAATCAGGACTGTAACAGAAAAGTGAAAATCTAGAAAAAAGGGCCTCGAAGATGGATTTTTGTTATTCTGCCCGGAAAATGCTTTGAAAGTTGACTGATCAAAATGCTGCGAAAGTGGTTTTTCAAGGGTAGAGTGGTATTCCAGACCCCCCCTGAGGTGGTAAGCAGTTTTGGGGGGGGGGTCCTCTGGATTGTGGGGCTGACACCTATCCGGGGGGTGGTAATGGAAAACTACCATTTCAGACCCCCCCTCTCGTTAAACTTCGGATGGTGAAGGGGAGTCCAGAATTTTTCTTACTCATTGATTTGAATTTGATGTGATGTGAGGTGTGTACGAGAGGGTAGACATAGGGCAATTTTTAAGTTTTTGATTTTTATTTTATTTTAGTTTTTGTTTTATTGTTTTATATTTTGTTTTTTATGTTTTTTATTATGTTTTAATATATGTTTGTTTAAGTTTGGTTTTTGTTTTAATATGTTTCGTTTATGTTTTTATTTTAATATTGTTTTGTTTAACATTAATTAATAAAAACCAACCTAGTTACTAAACTAACTTAACAATTAATTAATTAATTAATTAATAATTAATAATTAATAATTAATAAATTAGTAGTTAGTCTAACCACTTTATTTTAGATTATCCTATACTAAATTTTATTACTAGCATTATTAACCTAATGTTTTTATCCTGAGTATGTTTATTCATGGAGGGGTAAGATTGGCGAAGGGGTGAGGAATTGATAGGTGCAGTGTGAATGAAGGATGTAGCATGGAGCGGAGGAGGCTTGATGCAATGGATGGATGACGCGTTGGAATAGGGCCCGTCGAAAAAACCTACCTTATTCCGGACCCA
>ML779052.1:133649-173882 GCA_009831015.1 Picea engelmannii
TTTAGATTTTCTTTCTTTTCACCATTTTGTTAAGTTTTGTTTTTTTCATTTCCTTTTAGCTTTTCTTTGTTTTTCACCATTTTGTTAAGTTTTTTTCTTCTTTTTTTTTTAATTTGAATTTTGAATATATATTTTTTAAATGTTTTTTTGTCTTCATTAAAAATTTATATATTTGTGAAGATTTTATCCCTTTTCTTTATTTTTTATTTTTAATGTAAATTTAAGAAGAAAAAAATTAGTAAATAATTTTAAGTGACCATTTAGGATCCAATTTTGGGTATTTTATTTGTGTAAGGATTTGTTGTCAAGGCCACAGTTTCAATTAGGTCGTAATTGGTTGCACTTTTAATGTTTAGAAAACACATTTTTCTTTAGGTAGCATCACATTTTTATTTAAGTGTTGATTTTAAGGTTTTTCTAAGCAATTGTTTTATGTTTTAAGGCCGTGCTTGAAAAAAGTTGTAATTTTGACCTGGTTAGGAAAACTGGTGCTACTAGTAGCACCACTTTTTGATTTGGGGGTTGATTTTATGGTTTTTTTGAGAAACCATTTGATCCTTGAAGCCCATGCTTGAAAAAAAATTGTTATTTTGACCTGGTTGCAAAACATGGTGCTACCAGTAGCACCATTTTTTATTTGGGGATTGATTTTCATGTTTTTTATGCAAAAATATGGATTTTAAGGGATAGAGTTCTCGTTTTGAGGTCACATTTCTCATTAAGTTGGTAACTTTGTAAAGTAACAAGGTGGTACTAGAGAAAGTAGACACGTTGGAAAACATAGAAGACTCATTGACCAAGTATGTGAGTGTTGAGAAGTTCTCTTGGTGCAGAGAGCAAATGGACATTGTTGCCCTGGATCTGTGAGTGAAAGTTCAGGAATCTCTTGTTTCAGCAAAGAAGAAAAAAAGTGGGAGAATGTTGGGTTGTTATATTCTTTGCAGTGAAATTATATTCGAGGTGAATTGATTGATAGTCAAAGTCAAGGTAGATCGACAACAAGTTGAAGGTTGAGGAAGTCGACCAGGTAAATTCGAAGTCGAAGATATTGATGACAAGTTAACCAGCAAGAGGTCAAAGTGTAGGCATGAGATGACCAACTAGAGACTGAATGGAGGCTTATTGGTAGTCAATTGGTAAACCCAACTTTTAGTTGACTGTAATAGAATCCCTAGTTTTGCGAGATTTGTAGCGAATGATATGCATGGATCTATAACCATTTTTGGGTGCCAATATTTAGGGGTTTTCCTATTGTAAAGTATATAAAGAGGCATGTTGTAAGGTCATACAGTTTGATGTTGTTAGGTGATGATAGAGTGAAATTTTGTAGGGTAATGCATGTGTAAGTGTAGTTTGTTGGTCATGCAAATGTATGTCAATTTGGATGCAGGGTTGTTCTTTCTTATGCAAGAAGGTATGATGTCGATTGTGTCTTAGGTTTGAACCAAGTTTAGATATGTGACCTTTTATTCTGAATGAATAAGAAAACAAGAGAGAAGTGTTGGAGTTACTTCACACACACCTAGGATTTATTTTTCCTAAGGTTTTTCCTATGTTTATTAGTCATTAGTCAATCTCCTATATTTTAGGAAGAATATTCCTCTAGGGAGAATATTCTCGTTAGTTTTCACTTTAGTTTGATCAGTTGAGTGGAGTCTAGATGCTACATTGTTATTGTGACCATGCACCATCGGGATCATCACCAACTAATGCACATTTTCCTTGGTATCATCACCAGACTATCATATTAACCATGATTCCCTCATCTCCTCCTCACTTCATTATGTTTTAGTCAGTTAACTAAATACTGATAGACTAGTTAACTCAGCTAGGTGGAAGTTCACTCCCGTAACTGCCCGAGAGACTAAACTAGATGGTAGTTTACTCCTGTAACTATTGTTGTGTGTCCATATCACTCTATACCACCACTATGGTGCATTGGATTCTCCTCCAATGCACATTGGTTGAGTTATACATAGTATATCATGTGTAAATTATTTATTATTCATTTGGTCAATGAGAATTCTTCCATTCTTTCTCACTTTCTTCTTCTTTCTCAATTTCTCTCTACAAATGTGTGTGTTATTTTCTAGCTAGATCTATTCTGTGTAGTTTCAACACATTTACATGGTATCAAATCCTACGGACTTCTAATCAAAAGACACACAAAATTATTTTTGCAAGTACCAAAGATTGAAGATAGCAGAAAAATGGAATTCCGAAAAGAATTCATTCTTACACCTTACAATTACTTTGCATGGAAGGAGAGGATGATCATGCACATTTGAAGAAAAGGATTGTATAGTTTAAACATGAACATGAAAATAGGACCAACATAATCCATAGAAAACTCCAAGTATCTAAATCCAATGGATGAACCATTCAGAACAATTTGCAGTCTCATTTTTCCCGATCTCCTTTTTCACATATCTTCCTATGAAACTTGTAATGAATCTTGGACCACCATGGAAGGTATATTTGGAAAACAGGATGAGATGAGGGGACACATGCTCTATGTGTAATTTCTCACATTGGATCGAAAAATATTTGACAATCTCCAAGATTTATTTACACAATTTAAGGATTTATTTTCACAACTGAAGGCTTATGAGGTTGATAAATCTAATGAGGAGAAACAAATGGTTCTCGCAATTCTCTCCAAAGCTGGTCCTGAATTCTTAGTGTTTGTATCCACATTCTATTCATTCAAATTCTCCTCTGGAGCCACCTGGACTATGCCTTCTCTTGAGGAATTTATCGAATCCCTAACACAAGAGTAGACCAAGCTCAACAACATGGGAAAAATAAAAGGACCAAAGGCACATACACTTACTGTGAAATATGGAAGAGGCCATAAATATCAAAAATATAAAGATAAATACAAAAGGAAAGAACATGAAAATTCGAAGAAGGATGGTTACTCAAAACCCTTCATCGATGCCTCTGGATCTAAAGGTGAAAAGGGAAGAAAGGGGGAGAAATGCACATACTTCCATAAAGGATTCCTTCCAGAATCTACATGTATGCAGAAAAAAATAGATCTAATGACTCAAATACTTTAGAAAAATAACCTTGGAGATCGAATCCCCGAGGGTGCCAAGAAGAAGAAGTGAGAAAATCATAATCCCAGGAAAGGAAATTCTAGCCATGCTTTGATTGCCATCAACTCCTCTCCTAATGCTTAGATCATAGATTAAGGAGAATCACATCACATGGATGCCACAAAATCATTCTATTATTCATTGGATGAATGCAAAGGTCCTCCTATTCTGATGGGGGACAACTCTCTAGTCGAGGTCACTGGAAAAGGAAGTATTGGACTCAACAACAAAAGCTGCAAGAATGTGCTCCACGTTCCCAAACTTTTCGTCAATCTTATCTTTGTGTATTAGATGAAAAATTCTAGCACTAGAAATAAATTCATATTCATACCTAATTCAGTGGACATATATGACATGAAAACCAATTCTAGGGTTTCTACCGGTGAGATAAATCATCAATCTATATTGTATACATTTTCTGAATTTATTGAAACAGATTTTGCTTTACTACTTACCCATGCTGATGAAAGCAATAGGATATGGAATGAAAGTTTCAGGAATTTAAATTTCAGATATATGCAATAGCTTAGCAAGCAAGGATTGGTTGATGGTCTACCATACATCCCTTTCTCCAAAGGGATCTGTGAGGGTTGTGTTTTTGGAAAACACCCTCAAGAGAAATTCAACAAAGGAAAGGCTGAGAGAGATTCCTCTCCTTTAGATATGATCCATAATGACCTCATGGGCCCTTTTCCTCATCCATCAATCAAAAAATAAATTTATGTGCTCATTTTTGTTGATGATTTCTCATGCTTCACATGGATTTTCTTTCTCAGGAAAAAATCAGAGGTCTTTCAATACCTCAAATATTTCAAATCCCTGGTTGAGACATAGTTAGAAAAGAAAATCAATGTCTTCCAAACTAATAATGGGGGAGAGTGTTTCAAACATGAGATCCAAAATATTTGTCATGAGGAAAGGATTCAATTACAACACACAGTTACCTATACTTTGCAGCAAAATGGAGTTGTTGAGCTAAAAAATAGATCTCTAAAAGAGATGACATCTTTCATGCTACATGAAAAGTCACTTCCACAGATATTATGGTCCAAAGAACTTAATTTTGGAACACACATACAAAATAGATCTCCCCATAGATATGTCAAGGATAATACCCCCTCCGAGGCTTGGAGCGGCGTCAAACCGGAAGTGACCCACTTTCGTATTTTCGATTCACATGCATGGGATCATATTCCCTCTGAAAAGAGGAAGTCACTTGATCCACAGAGAACAAAGTTTATTTTTTTTGGATACCCCAATGGTGTGAATAGATACATACTCAATGATCTTTCCTCGCACTGGATCATCATTGAGCATAGTGTCCAATTTGAGGAAAGTGTCTCGCATGTACCTCAACAACCGCATGCATGGACCTCTGTTCTTCCACCTGTCAGAGATGATGAGCATGCACATGTTGACTCTTATTTATATGATATTTTTTATTCATAGGATTCGAATGATCCATATACAAAGTTAGTACAATCATATGTAGAGTCAGTGCATCTAGATGCAAATGCAGGGCCAAAGCAGAGGCCCAAGTGGGCCCAAACTACTCTTCAAGATGTAGGGGATATTGTTGTTGATCCAGCCAATACTAGGAGGACTCGATATGATTTCGAGGAGCCTCCTCTTTCACTCAATTCCACTAAACCATTGCCACATAAACATATTTTCTTGGTCCAATCTTCACATCCACGGTCTTATGGTGTGGCTACTAGAAATCCCTTTTGGGAATCTGCCATGCAGGAGGAGTACAACTCTCTCCTAGAGAAACAAACTTGGTATCTGGTTCCCCTTTCATTTTGGAAGGAAACTTGTCAGGTGTAAATGGGTCTACAGGACCAAGAGCACAATGGATGAACAGATTAGAAGATACAAATCTAGGCTTGTTTCCAAAGTCTTTCAGCAAGTGCATGGCATTGACTATGATGAGACCTTCACTCTAGTACAGAATATGGATTCCATATGTTTGGAACTTTCCATTGTGGCAACCAAGGGATGGTAAGTCCATCATATGGACATGAAGAATGCATTTTTTTGTGACGATCTCTTTGAGGAGATATATATGGAGCAACCCCGAGGATTTATGTAGGATTCATCTTTGGTTTTTTGACTGAAGAAGTCTCTTTATGGCCTCAAGAAGGATTCAAGGGCATGGTATGCCAATATGGACTCATACCTATTGTCACAAAAATTTGTACATTGTAAATTAGACCCAAATTTTTACATGCTCAGGACAACTAATTCACTTCTACTCCTAGTTTTGTATGTTGATGATTTTCTGATCACTAGTTGCTAAAATTCAATGATTTTTGCAGTCAAGAATATTCTACATGATAGGTTCTTGATTAAGGACATGGGTACAGTACACTTATTCCTTGGACTCGAGATCAGTCAGGATGGATTAGGAATCAAACTGTCTCAAGCCAAGTATGGATGAGATCTCCTTGAGATATTTCACATGACAGACTACAAGCATGCTCTGACTCCTTTCCTATCAGAAGTCAAACTTGAGGATGGCGGGGACACTCCACTGGTTGAAAATGCACTATACAAAAATCTATTGGGGATCTTGTTGTATCTCACACACTCTAGACCAGACCTCTCCTATGAATTTGATGTAGTTTCTAGGTTCATGCAGGAGTTACATGAGCTACATTGGAAGGATGCAAAGCATATCCTTTGATACGTACATGGAACACTCACCTTTGGGATTCATTTTGCAATAGAACCTACATTGGACCTCATCAGGTTCATTGATTCTGACTGGGCTAGAGATAAAACTGATCAGAATTCCACATCTGGTTACTCACTCAGTCTTGGTTCCGGGCATATTTGTTGGTCAAGCAAGAAGCAGGTTGTTATTACTCTATCTTCAGCTAAGGCATAGTACAAAATGATAGTTAACATAACCATTCAAGCTATGTGGCTACAACATTTTCTCACTGAGTTGGGAATTTAGTTTCACTGGTTGATCATCATCTGATGTGACAACCAGAGCATTCTAAAGTTTTATAGAGATTCATTTCAAAGGAAGAGAATGAAGCACATCGAGATCCAAATGCACTACATCTAGGACTTTGTACATGAGGGGATCATCGACTTGCAGTTCTGTCCTTCAAAAGAATAGACTACAAACATATTCACCAAGATCTTCACTAAGTAGAAGTTAAATTCTCTACGAATTCATCTTGGAGTGAAAGACACATTTTCCTAGCAATTGTCATTTCTTCTTTTTAGATGCATTATACCTTGAGGGGGGGGGGAGGGGTTCCCATGAGGTTTTCCTTCTTTCCTCACTTTATGTCATTGTATATTTTGTATTTGTGTACCTAACATGGCCTTGTTGTAGGTGTTATCACTGAGAGTCACCCTCAGATTGAAAGAGGATAAGCCCAACACCCATCAAATAGGTTTGTAAATGTAGATTTAAGATAGAATGTTAAATGTACAAAAATCAGCATAACAATGTTCCAACACAGAAAATCTAGGGTAATATGCATAACCAAATGGGGTTTTAGTTAACTTCAATAAGTGGTTTAAAGATAAATATGAGTAGATGAGATACTTGGTGAGGAATATGAATAGGTATTCTATAAGCATCAGGACTTCTAGTAGCTAAGTGAAGAAAAAGCCCAGTCACAAGAACCTCTTGAACTAAACTTTAAAACAATGAAAACATTTACAGCAGGATCATAATCAAACATCCATTATAACAAAGCTATAACATCTCATAAGTATCATCCAATAATGAGAAATCAAAGTAAGAATAAGAAAGATAATGAAAAGAGGTTGACTTCTATTAATCAAAATATCTCAGATCTCATACATAAACCAGAGTATGTCTCTGTATGATCAAACTATTACAATAGGGATCTTTTCTCAACCATTCGAACCTCAAAATAGAATTATTCTATTTATTTATAGTTTAAACAGTAAGAAATATCTTGGAGTGTGATTTGGCCTCTCTAACCTGGGATTCTCTACAAAAAACTATTAATATAACATCTATACAAGTGGAACTAACAGACTACTAGAAACATGGAGCATGATGGCAACAACACTAACAAGATAATCAATACCTAATTTTTTGTTCCTTGGGTGCATCTCCATTAGTTCCATGTGTCCTCCAAGCCTTTGTGCTAAGCTCCACCTGCCACCTGGTGGCCATTGATTCCCTCCAAATCCATCAAAGCTAGAGAGAGGTGCTTTCCATAGCAAATCTGTAATGCATTCCATAGAGAATCTGCAATCCTATCTATGTGGATGATTATATAACACCAGGCACTAAGAAATTCTTTGTATTTTTTTGTGTCATGCAATGATCCTCAAAAACCCAAAAAACATCTTAGTCGAAGGAGTGTAAACTTGTAGATGCCTCCAATAGGTAAAATTATGACACTTCCCTCAAAACTTCAAGATGAAAAATCTTATCATCATCAAAAATGGGTTTTATCCTCTCCACTTCATCTTCTTAATCTGGCACTTCTCCTTGTTTCAAAAACACTTCTCCCTGTTGCATCTTGGGCCAGTACATTAAGATTCCTCTAGACTAGATCATCCTTGAAGCGTTGCAACTCCTCTTTAAGTTTTCTTCTCTGGTATTATAAGCTTCTATTCTACCTATACAAAGTTTGAAGTTTCCTATGGAGGGGAAAGAATCTTCTTACTGTAAACCTAGCCATATCAAGGGTCTCATTATACATGTGCATGTGTTCACTCATATTTTTCCTCTCAATCAATCTTTCTCCCTTCAAGTGGACAATTTCCTTTCTAGCATCTCTGATTTGTCTGATCAATCTCTTGATGGTGGGATTATCAGGGGGAGTCGTGATGTTTATGAATTCAATAGGCTTCTCAATAGTTTCACCCTTACACTTATCCTTCTTTTAAACAACATCTTTGTTCATGGCTTCAACATGCTTCCCAATAGTGTCACCTTTACCCTTATCTTTCTTTTGGACAAGATCTTTGGTTATGACTTCTGCTTCAACATCTTCCTTTTGGGATGATGATCTGGTGAAGGTCCTCCTAGATCTTATCTCAAATGTTGTAGTAGGTGAAGGAAAATGTAACTTTCTCCCCTTTTTGTTTGTAGTTTTGGCTAAGGGAACTTCCTCTACTTCAGGTGCAGAGTGCGGTGAAAGTTCCCTTTGTGGGGAGTGATGGGATTCCCTTTATTCTTCTTCAAATTCTTTAGGAACTTATTTATCTTTGGAAATGTGTTTTCCCTTTCTCCTTTTGTTTGTTTTTGTTTTGGAAACACTACTAGATGGAAAAGGGCTCTACACTCTGGATTGAGGGGAAGGAGGTACATCTAGTTACAAATTAGAAGAGGCAATGAATTTCTCCCAAGTGAGGTTTATTTTCTTCAATTCTTCCATTACAAGCATCTTGATCAACCCTAAGTGGAAAACACTGGTGTCCATAGCCTTTGACTTGAATTGGACTCTATCATAAATTTTTCCCATACTCCTAAATAGTTATAAAGGGATGTTCATTAAATCATTGTCTGTGAAGTGTAGTAAAATCCTAATGTGATGCTGGTATACCATATTGAATCTTCCCTCACATGTAAAATACCTCTGGATGACTTTCAACATTTTGTCAAAACCCTCAACCAAGTGGCTCCTAGGCACTCTCTTAGAAAAATTATCTTTCTGATGTTCTTGTTTGAGGAAATATGTAGAAAAGGATGCATTAAGAGTCATATATTTGAACCACCTTTCACCAGTGCTGGGTATCTCAATGGTTGTTGCAATGGTGGCCTCAGATACTTCTAGCTCAAGGGTTACTACCTTGGTCTTAGTGTCATCAAAGTTTAAATAAAATTCCCTTGCTACCTCAAGGTGTCCCCTTTGCATATTCTGACAGAAAGTTAGGAAACCAACCTTTTGGAAGACCTCCCTGATAAGAGGTTCAAAATCAAACAAGTTCATATCAGAAGGCTCAGTCCTAACTACACTCCCACCCTTGTGATATTTCTTATTTTGGGGTTTATCCTTTGATAGAAACATGAAACCAAACACTGCAATGTTATGAGAGGTATAGGAAACCAAATAGGGACAAAAGTCTTTAGGTTTTTTGAAAGGTGGTCCTTATTTTGGATTTCATGGATTTCCTCCAATTGACTTATGAAATAGTAAGAGAACAGTTGGATGGCTTAGAAAGGGAGGAAAATATCTTCAAAAAAATGATATGCATGGAGGCCTCACTGTCAATTTTTAGGCTAACATAAAGCCACCATACATTGTCATCATCATTCTAAAGGAAAAGGCTCCTAAAATCTTCACGAAAAACAAAATTTGAGATGAAAATATAGAATGACACCATGAAGGAAAATATTTAATGATGGAGATGTGGGAATATATGATGACACTGGGTTGACACACAATTTACAGTTCTGGAACAGGGGATCTGTAGCACATTTTCGTAGAGGTTTTTGTAGCGCAGAGAATAATGGACAAGAAATAAATATGAACAAAAGATCTGGTAGAAAATTTGATTCAATTTCAGTGGAGGAGGATAAAAATATGCATATGGATAAGAAATATATGAAAACAGAGGTAAATGGGCTAGTAGGTGGAGAAAACCACAATTTGCAGTGCCAGGTGCTACGAAAAGTTTAAACAAAAGCTTAGATGATCATCAACATAGATCGGATGGACCAAAAAGTACCTGGACACCGTATCTTGAATATTTATGATATTCAGAAGGCATGAAGTTGCTCACAACCATCCCACTATTCAATTCACCTTGGTCAGTTGGTCTGTAGCATAATCTGCAACGTTGTTTGAACTAGGAGTTTCTACAGCGTTGAGCTAGGAGCAGGATTTCAAACTTTGCTAAACAGTTAGAATTATTTAATGACCAAATAACGATTATTCATTTTGAAAACAAGGATGCTAAAAAACGTGAAATGGCATGAAATCATCTTCATAATTGAAAATGATGGTAAAGAGGGAGGATGTATAAAATCTGCGCTACGAAAACAGCTAGTGAGTTGGAACCGTACTATAAGGGATTTGATTTGACCCCCTAAAGGGTAAAGGGACAGAGTGGAGAGTTTCACGCATATGACTAGAGGTAGTGGCATGTTAGGCTTGTGGTTTCATGAGGATGATGGTGATAGATGTCAAATCATATGATGAACCAAGGATATAAACCATAGGAAATGAACCAAGGTTATAAACCATGGGTGTGGGTCAAATATGTAAGCTAAGATCCAACCTTGTATTTATTTGATTTAACCTAAGAAAACCATAAGGATAAAATAAAAATAAAAACTTAAAAAGACTAATGGATGAAAAATTTAAACCTAAGGAGAAATTTGACCCATGAAAACTTCATGTGATAACATTGGCTCCACGGGGGATGGTATGTTCCCTGTGAGTTTCCAAGAACAAGCAACTTCAGTGACTTATCCTAGTTCTATGGCGTCATTTATTCAAACAAAATAAAAGGAAAGTGATATTTACAATGAATGGAAAAGCCACTCGTGGCTTAAGAAAAATACTTCTTCAGAAAGTGCCCATTGACAAGGCCACCAAAAAATTCAGAATCCCCCAATTTCCTCAATTTATAAGTATTATTTGAAAACACCTCAAAAATCTTGAAAGGACCAATCCACAAGGCTTTGAATTTACCATGTTTTCCTTTGTCTTTCTTGGGTGCATCCCACTTGAGCACTAGATCTCCCAACTGGAAATCTTCTTTGCTTACCTTCTTGTCAAAGACTTGCTTGATCTTCTGTTGATGGTCATGTGCTTTGTCAATGAGCTTCTCCGTAGTCTATTCTAATTCTACCAGTTGTTGTATCCTCTTGACCATATCATCAGGTTCTCCTTGGTAATCCTGGAAGAAATTTTCCACAGGCAAGGCAAGCTGAGTAGGAAAGATAGCTTCAATCCCATATACAAGATAAAAAGGGGAAATACCAAGTGACCTCTTTGTTGTAACTCTATCAGTCCATAAGGAAAATTTCATCTTTGAGTCCCATGCTTTGTTGTTGTATTCTAACAAATTCTTGATGATCTTTATGAGGCTCTTATTAGAAGACTCTACCAAACCATTTCCTTGGGGGTAATAAGGAGTATAATGGACTAATGTAATCCCATACTATTCACAAAACTTGATCAATGGTTCAGCTTTGAAAGAGACAACATTGTCAGTAACAATCTTGCGTGGACAACCAAATATTGACATGATATCCTCAAGAAAACTAATGATTACTTTGTGGGAGGAACTCCTTGTAGGAATGACTTCTATCCATTTGGTGAAATAATAAGTTTCATTCAAAATCCACCTCTGTTGACCACTTGAAGCTGGATGAATTTCCCCAATGAATTCAAGACCCCACTATTGAAAAGGTCCAGAAACCATCATAGGCTTTAAAGGTAAAGATTTGAGTTCATGCTTTCCAGAAAACTTTTGGCATTTGACACAAGCTCCAATATTTGCACAAACATCAGTAAAAAGACAAGTCCAAAAATACCTAGCTTTGAGGATCTTATAGGCTGTGGTTCTCCAAAAGTGATGCCCTCCACACAAGTTGTCATGAAAATCAGTCATGGCCTTTTGGGCCTCCTGTGGATCTAAACATCTCAAAATAGCCCCTAGACGATCTTTCCAATACAATATGTGGTCAATGAGACAATATATGATTTCTTTAAGATTCAAATATCTTACCTTTCTCTTTTCCAAACCATCAGGAGGCTACAATTTTTGCAGAAAATATATGATGTCTTTATACCAAGTGCATTCTGCCAAGTTGGGGATGATATAAGAGGTTTTTTCAGAAAAATCAGCTTGCTGATTATTTGAGTTTATGTTCATGAAATTAACCGCTAGTGCTTTCCAATTTGATTCACCCAAAAACCTCTCTAAACCTTGACCTTTCACTATTTTAGTGGGCTTCATTTCAAGGTCAAATTCTAGAATTTTTGCAATCCATTTTCTCCTCTTCCCATTTATGTCAGGATGGATAAGTATCTCTTTCACAGTGGCTGAGGGAATATAGGCAACAATATTGGAATGAAGAATGTATACTTTGAAATCCTTAAGGGCTTTTACCAAATCATAAGCCTTCTTTTCCATGATATCATACCTCATCTCTACATCCCTCAACGCTCTGCTAAAAAATGAAATAGGTTGCTCTAACCCCTCTGTATTTTTCTATACCAAGACAATAGCTAATGTGTCATATAAGGCAAGGGAGAATATTAGAAATTCCTTGGAATAATTAGGGCTGATAAGTACAGGTGCTTCAGTCAAGGCATGTTTGATCTAGTCAAAATAATCCCAAGCCTCAATAGTCCATTACCAATTCAACAAAGTTAGAGATGAATCTTCTAAGAAAATTGATTTTACCAAAGAAATATCAAACTTCTTTCTTAGATCTAGGAAGAGATAAAGTCTGGATATCTTCTACTCTTCTTGCATCAATTCTTACCCCTTCTTTTGATACAATGTGTCCCAATAACTTACCTTCCTTCATAGCAAACAAATACTTCTTAGGATTGAGAGAGAGACCAAACTTTCTACACTTCAGGAAGACCCTTTTAAAATGATGATAATGTTCCTTATCATATTTTGAGAACAATGTAATGTCATCTAGATATATGACCACAAAATTTTCATTCTCCCCAATAAAGGTAATATCCATTGCTCGTTGAAAGGTTACTCCTGCATTCATTAATCCAAAGGGCATTTTAGCATACATGAATGTGCCCCAAGGAGTAGTTAAGGTTTTATTCTCTCTATCTTTAGGTAAGACAAAGATTTGATTGTATCCTGAGAAGCCATCAATAATAGACATACTAGATGATCTAGTCACTCTCTGCAAAATGTTCTCGATCTTTGGCAAGGGGTAATTATCTTTCTTGGAGCTTCTATTAAAATTATTGAAATCAACACACAGTCTAATTTCCCCATTCTTTTTCCTCACAACGACCAAGTTAGCCACCCACTCAGAGTACCTCAAATGAATGATGATCTTGGCATCCAACAACTTCTTCACTTCTTTTTCCATAATAGGAAGCAACATGGGATTTATTTGTCTGAGTTTCTTCTGAAAAGGTTTGGTCTCCTATTTCAAATGGGTCTTATGTTCAATGATGTTTGTTTCATATGTTTGTAAATATTCATATTTCTAGGCAAGCACATCAGGAAAATCCTTTAAAATATTAACATACTCAGCCATTTGTTCCTTTGACAAATTGCTAGACAATTTCACATACTTTGGATCCTCCTCTATACTAAATTGCATTGAGTCACATCAGAATTTTCAGTTGAACCTTTAACCTTAACAACAATATCATTTCTATTGAACAATCTCTCCAAAGGGACTAGTCCTTTTGGAATATGTTTACTGGGAAATTGAAAAATATGATGGTCAACAATTTTATTCAAAAAAATGTCAGCATGAGGGATTTTGACATGATCATTATCTTGATCAATATGCAGGGCAGCAAACTCCTCCACAGTTTCAAGAAATATTTTGATCTCAAGATAATCCTCAAAGACCTTCCAATGTTTGACATTGTCAGGTATAGAGGGTCTATACTTCAATTCCACATCATATTTTATCTTAGGGGGAAAGGAACTGTGAAATTACCCGTAGAAACAACCAAGGAATCTTCCATAGTATTTTCCTCTCTTGGAACAAAAGAGATATTAAAAGATAAGAAAAAATTATCAACAAGATCCCAAACTTCATTTATGTAAGTCCTTAACCTGGGGTGTTTAGCTTGATACATATTTTTGACTTGATGTATAATTAATTCAGCATCTCCAACACTGTTAACTCTTTAATATTCATGTCTCTAGCATCCCTCAAACCCAAAACAAGAGCTTCATACTTTGCCACATTATTTGTAGTTTCAAATTCAATTTTGTAAGACAAAGATATGATCTTTTGGGTAGGGGAAATAAATACTACCCCAACACCAACACACTCCTTAGAACAAGCTCCATCAATAAACATCTTCCAAACATAGGTATTATGAGGAGGAATTTCACAAGAGTTAATGGGTTGTTTCTTGATTTCAATAGGTGATTGAGTAACATCAGTGAGCTATAAAATACTAGATCATAAATCAGTATCAACTACAAAATAGGGTGGTTGGTAGGATCATCTTCATCACTGATGATGTAATTTAGTTGTGCTTCCCTATAAATCCTTTTGTTCTCTCCCCCAAATATAGGAATGGTGGCATATGAAAGGTCTATCTGCAAAGTCCACCCTATTATTTTGATCCAATATCTTGACAAGAGCATCCCAAACTTATGGGGGACATAAACCACCACAATATACATGACCACACTTTTAATGGGAAATTGATACAAGGTAACAACCAGGTATTTGATTACCCCAAGACACTTTACTTTCCTAGAATCAAATGAGTATAGGTCATGATAATTTTTTGTAATTTCCATCCCAAGCTCATCCATGAAAGTTTTAGGCATGAGGTTATGAGATGCACCTAAGTCCATCAAGTAGTTGTGCAACAAATTATCATGAATATTTAATGATGTGTAAAAGGGAGGGGAAGAGTCATCCCTATCCTCTACCAAAGTTCCCAATATGACTATTGGTTTTTCATCTTGAAGGTTGACTGAGTATGTGGAATTATAGGAAGGTTCAGGCTGCAACATATTGGAAAGACATTTTTTTAAATCCTCATTCTTAATCAGCTCTAAAAAGGGTACTGGGATTTTGATCTTTTGAATATCACTTTCAAAGCTAAAAGAGGGAGATTTTAGAATCTCCTTAAAATTTGGGACAGGGCTCTTAACCATTGCTTGAGGGTTTTGTGCCTCTTTTTCTTTGTTGCTAGATGCCACAGCCTTAACATAATTTTTTGTTTCGTTGGTCTGATCAAAAGTGTTGGGTTTTCCCTCTTTCTTTTTTGACCTTAGTTTGTATTTATTTGGATTATCATTGGTTTTTTCCCCTTTACTCAATTCATTCAATTGGTTGTCAATGACAAACTCCTCATATGCAGATTGGGTTAAATGAGGGGATGGAGAAATATCACCAAGAAAATGGATTCCTGGATCTGTTTCTTCATCCACTCCTTCTTCATCAGCAACACGTTTATTTTGGAGAGGGGATTGGAATTTTTTATCATCCCTATCCCTATTTGTTTGATCTCTTTGAAGGGCCTAAGGGGCATTATTTGGTCTTCTAAAATTTCCTCTATTATTAGCATTATGTGTGTTCATATATTTCTTCTTTCCTTCAAGTTTCAACTTTTCCATTTCAACAGAAAGTGATTTTACCAATTTTGTTAGTTCATCAACTTGAGGGTGGACAACAGAGGAATCAGAGGTTGAAGCTTCAGCCCTACTTTTTTTTCTTTCTCTAGTAGATTTCCACCTAAGATTGTCATCTACCAATATGTTATATTATACCTCCAAGCCTACATCTTGCATATGAGCTAGAGAGGTAGATCTTCTTTATCTCAACAAGAGGAAAAACTCAGGGTCAAAAGAACTGGCATAGGTAATCTTGGCAGAAGTTTTTGTAGGATTTATTTCATTGGTAATTTTTTTGTACATTTTATTAAATCTTTTTGATAAATATGAAATAGATTCCCCTTCTTTCCTCTAAAGTGACCCAAATTATATAATTCAATATAGGAAATCCTTTTTATCCCCCCAATGCCTCAGAAAAGCATCATCCAAAGCTTCAATTCTAGAAATAGATCTAGGAGTCAAACCTATAAACCATTTCCTATCCTCACCATCAAGGCTCTGTACAAAGAACCTCATCCACACATATTCATTATTAATATCAAGGTTATGTGCATAACTATAAAAGGATGCAAGGTTTTCTTATGTAGTTCTGTCTTCTTCCCCTGTGAACTTGGGCATGTACTTAAGGTAGTCTCCAACTGAGAGAGAATTCATAGGTTGAGGTAACACAAGAGGGTCACACCTAGAAACCACTATGGAAACCGTCCTATTTATAGGAAGGTTATCACCTACCATTATATTGTGAATTCTAGGAGAACAAGGGAGAGATAGATTCTTGATAGGTACAACTGCAGCTTTGGTTTTGGGAGAAAGAGGGAAGTTGGATGGAGAGATTTTTGTTTTCACAGAAAGAGGTTGAGTCTTGGAAGAATATGGTATAAGATCTAAGGGAAATGAGGTTTCCTCCTGTTTAGTCACAAAAATTTTGATAGAAGGAGGAGTAGGAGAACCCAAGGAAGGAAAATCTTCAAAGATCTCAACTCTAAACCATCTTACAATATCAGGAGAGGAAAGGAGTTTAAAACTTTCTTATTTCAATTTGGGACTAAAAGAATAGTATTCAATAGGAAAAGTTTCAAAATCCAAATTCATAGAAACTTCAACAGAGGGTAAAAGAGGAGAATTGGATACAGTTACAAGTGTATTAAAGGTGAAATCATGAAAATGACCAGAAGTACCTGGTACAGTAGATGAAAAGCCTTCTGGAGAAGATTTTCCTTTCTTGATAATATTATTTGGGTTAGATTCGGGTGTTTCCAGAGGTAGATGTGGAGTAGAAGTCACGTGCCTTCCTTTGGGATCCACAACTGAAACAATGGAGTCGCCAGGTGCAAGCTACAATATTTAATGTACTGATTTCTAATGCACCTTCAGGATCAATATTTCTTTGTCATTCAATCCCAGGGAAATGTTTTCAATTCATTCCCTGACAATGATGCCAAGAATGTTAGCATTGATACTCACCCTCAGATTGCAAGAGGATAATCCAACACCCATCAAATAGGTTTGTAAATGTAGATTTATGATAGAATGTCAAATGGAAAAAACTCAGCATAACATTGTTCCAACACGGAAAATCTAGGCTAGTATGCATAAGAAAATGGGGTTTTGGTTAACTTAAGTTAGTGGTTTAAAGATAAATATGAGTATATGGAAGACTTGGTGAGGAAGATGAATAGGTATTCTATAATCATCAGACCTTCTAGCAGCTGAGTGAAGAAAAAGATTAGTTACAAAAACCTCTTGAACTAAACTTGAAAAAACTGAAAACATTTACAACAACATCATAATTAAACATCCATTATAACACATCTATTAAATCTTATAAGGATCATACAATAATGAGAAATCAATGTAAGAAGAAGAAAGATAATGAAAAGAGGTTGAATTCTATTAATCAAAATATCTTAGATCTCATACATAAACTAGAGTATGTCTCTGTCTGATCAAAATATTACAATAGGGAGCTCTGCTCAACCATTCAAACCTCAAAATAACATTCGTCTGTTGTATTTATGGTTTAAATAGTAACCAATAGCTTGGAGTGTGAGTTGGCCTCTCTAACCTAGGATTCTGCACAAAAAACTTCTAATCTAACATATGTACAAGTGGAACTAACAAACTGTTAGAAACATGTAGCATGTTGGCAACAACTCTAAAAAGATAATAAGGACCTATTTTTTTGTTCCTTGGGTGCATCTCCATTAGTGCCATGTGTCCCTCAAGCCATTGTGCTAAGATCCATTTGCCACCTAGTGGACATTGATTCCCTCCAAATCCATCAAATCTAGAGAGAGGCAACGAATTCAAAACTGTTGACTGTATCAGCCAGTTCGTAGCAACTTTTTGTAGCACAACTGGCAGAATATTTTATTTTATAGTGCTCGCCTATGTAAAATTGTTCTGCATCAAATTCCATAGTGCATTCGGGGATAAATTTCACTCATGGGATAATTTTCCATGGTTTTTCCAAAAAAAAATTCGCTATTCTAAAAATGATTTGCCCAAATTCGATAGGATAAAATTATTTTACGTTAAAAATAGCCAAAATTTTATACAAACTATATAAAATCCTTAGAAATTTGAATATTTTTACAAAAATATCGCCAAACATTTAATAGTTGGTATATGAAGGATTAGTAATATTCACCAAGGTTTCTACATTTTAAAATAAAATTCCATCCTTAAAATCATTCGTGGATTCGGTAGAAGATTTCATAGTGCCCAACTGTGAAAACTGTTCTACAACAACTTTTCATAGAGAACTACCACTTTATGTCTAGCTAGGTGATTACACAACACTTTCCATAGAGAATCTGCAATCCTATCTATGTGGATGATTCTGTAGCACCAGACACTACGAAATTTCATGTATTTTTCCATGTCATGCAATGAGCCTCAAAAAACCCAAAAACAACTTAGCGGAAGGAGTGTAAGCATGTAGATGTCTCCAATAGGTAAAATTATGACACTTCCCTCAAAACTTCAAGATGAAAACATTTATCATCATAAAAAATGGGATTTTTTATCCTCTCCACTTCATCTTCTTAATCTATCACTTCTCCTTGTTGCAGCATCACTTCTCCCTATTGCAGCTTGGGCTAGTACATTGAGATTCTTGTGGGACGGATCATCCTTGAAGGGTTGCAAATCCTCTTTAAATTTTTTGTTATGGGACTGTAATATTTGGTTCTTCCTATACAAAGTCTGAATTTTCCTATGGAGGGGCAAGAATATTCTTGCTATAAACCTATCTAGATAAAGAGTCTCATTATACATGTCCATGAGTTTGCTCATATTTTTCCTCTGAGTCAATCTTTCTCCCTTCAAGTGGACAATTTCCTTTCTAGAATCTCTGAGTTTTATGATCAATGTCTTGAAGGTGGGGTTATCAGGGGGAGTGGTGATGTTTATGACTTCAACAGGTTTCTCAATAGTTTCACCCTTACCCTTATCCTTCTTCTGAAAAATAGCTTTGGTCGTAACTTCAATAGGCTTCCCAACAATGTCACCTTTACCCTTATCTTTCTTTTGGACAAGATATTTGGTTATGACTTATTCTTCAGCATATTCCTTATGGGATGATGATATGGTGAAGGGCCTCCTAGCCCCCATCTCAACTACTACAGTAGGTGAATAAAAATGTAAATTTCTCCCCTTTTTGGTTGTAGTTTTGGCTGAGGTAATTTCCTCTTATTCAGGTGCAGGATGAGGTTAAATTTCCCTTTGTGGGGAGTGATGGGACTCCCTTTCTTCTTCTTATTCAAGTTCTTTAGGAAATTCTTTATATTGGGCAATGTGTTTTCCCTTTCTCTTTTTTCTTGTTTATGTTTGGGAAACACTACTAGCTGGGAAAGGGCTCTGCACCTTGGATTGAGGGGAAGGGGCTACATCTAGCTGCAGATTAGAAGAGGCAATGAGTTTCTCCCAAGTGAGGTTTATTTTCTTCAATTCTTCCATTACAAGCATCCTAATCAAACCTGAGTGGAAAAAAACTGGTGTTCACAGCCTTGTACTTAGCCTAGACAACTCTGCTACAGAACTGCACTAAAGATCCCATGTTGGCCTAGACAACACTAGACAACACTACTACTTGGCCTAGGCTAGCAAACAACAATGGACAAGAAATAAATATGCACAAAAGATCTAGTATAAAATTTGATTCAATTTTAGTGGAGGAGGTTGACAATATGTAGATGGCTAAGAAATCTGTGACGAGAGAGGTAAAGGAGTTGGTAGGTAGAGGAAACCACAATTTGTAGCGCCAAGTGCTACAAAACATTTAAACAAAACATTAGATGATCTTCAACAGAGCTCGGATGGATCAAAAAGTACCTAGACACTGTATCTTGACTATTGATGATCTTCAGAAGGCATGAAGTTTCTCACAACCATCCTAGTATTCAATTCACCTTGGTCATATAGTCTGTATAATAATCTGCAGTGTTGTGTGAAATAGGAGTTTTTGTAGTGTCGAGCTAGGAGCAGGATTTCAAACTTTGGTAAACATTTACAATTATTTAATGACCAAATCACGATTATTCCTTTTGAAAATGAGGATGTTGAAAACAATGAAATGGCATCATAGATGATTTTAGGGGCTAAATTTCACAAATGGGCTAATTTTCCATGGTTTTTCCCAAAAAATGATTTGCTAATTTCCATTTTTTCTAAAAATGATTCGCCCAAATTCCATAGAATAGAATTATTTTACCTTAAAAATCGCCAATATTTGATAGAAGCTATATTAAATCCTTATAAATTTGAATATTTTTACAAAACTATCGCCAAACATTTTACATTTTGCATATTAAGGACTAGTAAGATTAGCCCGTGTTTCTACATTTTAACATAAATTTCCATTCTTAAAATTATCTGTGAATGGCATGACATTAGCTTCATAATTTCAAATTATGGTAAAGAGGGAGGATGCACAAAAGTTGCATTACAAAAACAACTAGTGAGTTGGTAGTGTACTAGAATTAATTTGATTTGACTCCCTAACGGGTAAAGGGATAGAATGGAGAGGTTCAAGTGTATGAATGGTGGTAGTGACATGTCAGGCTTGTGGTGTCATGGGGATGATGGTGATAGATGTCAAATCATATGATGAACCAAGGGTATACACCATAGGAAATGAACCAAGGTTATAAACAATGGGTGTGGGTCAAATATGCGAGACAAGCTCCAACCTTTTATTTATTTGAGTTAAACTAAGAAGACCATAAGGAGAAAATAAAAAAAAAAAATTAAAAATACTAATGGATGAAAAATTAAAACCTAAGGAGAAATTTGACCCATGACAACTTCATGTGATAACAACATGGACCCATTCTTTATTTTCACCATAGTGATGTTTAGGGGGGGTGTTGGAGTTACTTCACACAAACCTAGGATTTATTTTTACTAAGGTTTTTCCTATGTTTATTAGTCATTATTTAGTCTCCTATATTTTAGGAAGAATATAATCTATGGAGAATATTCTCTGTAGTTTTCACTTCAGTTTGATTAGTTGAGTGGAGTCTAGATGCTACATTGGTATTGTCACCATGCAGCATCAGGATCATCACCAACTAATGTGCATTGTCCTTGGTATCATCACCATACTAGCGCATTACCCATGATTCCATGATATCCTCCTAACTTCACTCTATTTCAGTCAGTTAACTGAACACTGATAAACTAGTTAACTCAACTAGGTGGCAGTTCACTCTCGTAACTTCCCGAGAAACTAGACTAGGTGGAAGTTTACTCCCATAATTGTTGGTGTGTGTCCAGATCACTCTAGACCACCACTATGGTGCATTGTATTCTCCTCCATTGTGCAGTGGTTGAGTTATACAGAGTATATCATGCATAAATTATTTATTATTCATTCCTTTAATCAGAATTCTTCCATTATTTCTCTCTTGCTTCTTCTTTCACAATTTCTCTTTGCAAATGTGTGTGTTGTTTTCTAGCTAGATCTATTTTGTGCAGGTTCAAAACATTTAGAAGAAGAACACTCAAAGGAAATTTGGTTTTCCTAGTTAATCTTTTCCAAGGTAAAATCTCGGTATACTTTGTGATTTCTTGTTTTCATTTTTGTTCTTGATTAAATTCTTCTTCTCTTCTGCTAGGATTAGTGTGGAAGTGTCCTACATTTATTGACATTTGCACCCCTCAATTTCAAACCCTATATAGGTTACTTACCTTGGGAAATAAGATCATTTACACCCCCAAGGATTTAGTAGTCCTAGATATTTATTTTTGACCCCATTAACCCATAACTAAAGGCACCAATCTTGCATTGGAGAAACAAAATATTGCATTGGGAAACATGATTTCTTGTCATATTTACCTTTTGCAACTTGGATTACGTTCCTTGTGGCTTGAGCACCTCACGACCACTAGGGAATCCCCATCAAATGTATATTTCTTGTTGTTGTTACAAATTGTCATCTTTAGCCATTAGGGCTGCAGAAACCCTAATCTAATTTATTGAATAACTCTCTAATCAACCATTGGAAATTGCCCAAAGTTTGCACACTTGTATTACTTTCTCTAGCTCACTTTTTGGAAAAGTTTGGAGGAGTTTTAGTGGTTGATTTTATTTATGTAATACATTGATTTTTACATCCATAAGGCTGATATAATTTTTTGCAGAAAGTGTTTACAATAGCCTTGTCTTTTCATGCTAGCATCTTGGTCTTTTATCCTTATTTTTGCTAGTATTTAGCTAATCTTTATCTTGCATATTTCACTTGATTTATATAATTTATCTTGCAGCTTATGATTCCATGTCATTTCTGATATATATTGTTACTATCAAATACTATTAGGGACATAAAGATTAACATGCTTTTCCAATTGGTTATATTGCAATATATGTTTGTTTTTATTGTGTCGTGGGCAGGTACTTCACCATTTTCAAGTTACGCCACATACTTGGAAACCATTGGGCCTTCCCAAGACTCTTTTATGAGGCATCCATACAACTTAGAATTTAACTTTAGGGAACTACTCTCCATATTCATCCTTTTCCATCTCATTCCAACTAGGGTCACCGAGATTCCCCCCTTGAGGTCACTACCTCACTTCTAAAGTGACGAGGACACATGCCTAAGGCGATAGTGGGTAGGTTATATCCTAGTTCTCACCATTTGGTGCTTGGGTTAAGATTTTCTCAACCTACAACTTGTGGAATATTCACCACTATACTACAAAAACTCTTCTCTCATCTATACCCACCTCACTAAATGTTATGTGGAACCTACAGGAAAAAGAGCTACATAAGACTTTGGACATGTTGATGCTTGAATCCGTTAGGATTGAAACAAAAACCTCATAGGGATACAAATCCCCGTGCATTTTTATAGAGGTGGTATTCCTCTTTGTTTTAATATTTTCTTGGAACTCTAGATTTTTAGAATATAGGACTTTGAAGAAGTCTATCATGATAATCAAAGAAATATAAATATTGCAAGAAAAAATAACAAGAAATAAAAAGTTTTTTTTTTTTTTAAATATATTTCCTTAGAAATTCCCAAGAACCGCACACTTCATACACTTGAAAAAGATAGACAAACTTTCCTCACATTCATCATAGTTAAACTAAATATTTTTTATCACATAAAATAAAAGAAGATGGTCTGCATGCATAAGAGAACTTTAATAGAGTAAAAACATGGGGAGATCAAATAAGTATAATGATAGATCAACCTCAAATAATTTATACTCAAAACTCAGATTTACAAAGTACATTCAAAATAGATCCTGAAATAGTTCTCTTGGGATTTATGAAAAATATATAGTTTGTTACAAAGCCTTGAAATTTAAATGTGTTTGTCCTTAGGATTGGGATTGGGGATCCCACAGACCATAAATAAAATATGAACAAGAATTAAGTTGTAGAAGGAATATGGTGGACAATAACAGAGTAGCAAGACCTGGAAAGAAGACAGGGAGAAGTTATTAGATTT
This sequence comes from Picea engelmannii, assembly GCA_009831015.1. Lineage (NCBI taxonomy): Eukaryota > Viridiplantae > Streptophyta > Pinopsida > Pinales > Pinaceae > Picea > Picea engelmannii. The sequence goes on from ML779052.1 coordinate 156,970, forward strand.
CGGTTAAACCATTCTAGTCAAAGAAGTTGAATAACTAGATGAAAAATAGATAAAGAAAGAAATATATGATCAACATGAACTTACTATGATGGTCTCTCATGTCTTCGCTTGATTTTCATTGTCCTTTTATTGTCTTCATTTGAGGTTATAGGAACCGTCTCAACTATTTATTTCCCTTCTTTGGTTAATTTGTCAATTTCCTTTTTGAACCAACCTTCAATGTAGTTTTTCATTGGTGAGACATTTATTTCATGCCTAATTTTAATGTTGAATAATTCACCTTCCAAGACTCTCAAGTCAAGATAAATACCATGTACTACTCCCTAAATATATTGATTTTTCATGGAATAATCAACTATCCAATTGTCTTGTTCTTCTTCATTATATTCAAGTATGCCATAAACGTTTTCCGTTGATAACCCCTAAAATATCTCAACTTGTTCGTCAAATTATTTCTTTGTTAGAAACATTGAATTGAGAATTAATTTAGGATCTTGTACCTCATGAGTACCTCCATGTAGATCTATCTCCATGAATCTTTTGAACAATTCTTCTTGTTTAGTATGTCTTTGTTGCATGCTTAAACAATGTTACTTAGATTTTTAATCTTTTCCTTCCAGCAAGCATTTAGTTTCTTTATTCGACTTGGAGAAGGAAAATCCTCCTCTCTTCTTCGCAATTTTTTCATATTTGAGACTTTGATTCCAAATGGTAATACAACATCAGTGTAGAAACCATCTTTGTTCTTTAAATCAACTTGCACATACTCATGGAATGCATCTTCCCTTGATCCAAAAGAAACAATATTTTTTGACACCTCCCATGCTTCTGGTATTAGTGAAATTCTCTTCTTAATATTATTGTCTACATAACTCTTAACCGTTGTGAGTAGACTTGAAGATACTTTCAACTTAATGGTGGGTGTGGTTGGTTTTACCATTGACAAAGGACTTGTTAGGATTGGAAGAAACATTAAGAAATTTTCCAATTCTCTGATCCTTTCTTTTAGCTTGGCATTTTAATCTTCCAATCCATAAATGGAATCGTCAAGAGAATCACCGATTTCTCTGTCAATTTTAGAGATTGGGGATGACCGCATGTCTTTTAGGTCAATCTCTGAGCAAGATTTTCCTTTTATATTTTTCTGATCACCTCTTTCTACAATCAATTTTTTAGATTCCTTATGAAAAATAACACTTTGAAAAGTGAAGGATTCCTCTTCACTAAAAATCTCATTTGCAACAACTTCCAATAAAGCATTTTGTTGAGTTACAATTTATGGTTGTTCCATCATGGGAAATATTTTCTCGATATCCACCTCTAGCTCCATGTCATATAGAGAAAAGATTTGGATGTCATTTTCTACAAGGTTGTCCTCTTCTTCTTGTATTAAATTCTTCATTTTCTTTCTCACGGGTAACTTATGTGACTTATAAATTTTATCGGGGGGAGGATTCTTATCTCCTCTAACTCTTAACCTACTATGGGAAATATTTCTAATTGGGTGAGTAGTTGAAGCATTTCTTCGGGATGTGGTAGTTTTGGGAGTAACAATTGGAGACTGGGCGCTCCTTCCACTAGGATCCTTTCTTTTTTTCTTATACAACTCATTAGTACTTAGTACTATATCTAGGTCACTAGATTCATGTACATGAGTACTTTGGTTGCTACCTTATTCTTCTTCATTCAATGATGTTTGGATGAAAGAATTATTGAATCCCACCGAAAGAATGTGTTCTACAAATATTTTATTATGATCAAAGACCTTGATATTTTCAACATACTTTAAGTTCACATTGTTGTAATAGATTGAAAACTCGTCAATTTTATTTATGTTTCTTAAAATGAAATCTCCAATCTTCCATGGAAAGGGAATAAATTATTTTTTCCTTTTTTCATGGAAAAAATGTAGCTAGAAGTTGTATTGTCTTTCCAACTCTGTAATAAACAATTTGTCAGATACATGATATGGAAGAAAAGAGGGATTGTATTTGGAACAAAATATCCTGTTGACATTGTGATTTTCCATTTGTTCTATCATTCCCTTTTTCTCTAATAATTTGTTATCTTGGTCAGATATCCTTGGGGAATTTTCACCAAACAACATCCCTTTGAAGACTGAGACAAAATCATTGTAAAATTCATAAAAATACAGAGAGGTCTTATGTCTCCACAATGCCTGATACCAAAAGGTAACTAGATCTATTTCATAGTTCACCCTCTTACTTATAGTCATGTTTGGAAATTGAAAACAATATACTATAGAAAATACCAAATAGGAAGACATAAATAATATTTTGTCCCTTTTGTAGTGGGATAACTGGGATGATATTTTGACATAAATCAATTTTCCCTAGTCAAAGATGGCCTTTTATTTTACTCTAAAATATAAAATATATAAAATCATGTAAGAAATGGTAGTAGTTCTTTCTTGACCCGTCAACCTAGTGAAAAACCACAATCTTTCGAAAGATATTTTTAAAAGAATCGACCTGGATCTTGGTTATGTCTTCTGGAATAGATGCGACATTCTCCAAATATTCAGGAAGGAGGTCCAAGCTATTGTTATGTTTCTTCAGAAAGTCTCTGCAGCCTTCTCCTTTAAAGGTAAGTGTTGCCTCTTGTTGGACATGTTGTCCCTTGACCAAGCTTTGGGAGATTCTTGGTCATGTTGACCTATTTTGGGACTTAGACAGCCTGTCGAAGAAGGAGCGCAAGTCGAAGCAGAGATCGCGGGATATCGACCCCATTTTGGATACTTTTTGGGATTTGGGAATATGTAATGGGTATGGGATGTTGGTTCATGGGTTTACCCATGCTTAGGCCTATTTTGTAAAGTATAAATAGATGTCTAGGAAATGTAAGGAAAGGGATGTATATGAGGAGAGGTTGATGAGATAAGTGCTAGATCTATCATTTGTAAATGCTCTGTGCATATTGTGAGAAGTTTGCAGAGCTAAGTGCAAGAGGTTGTAAAGGATTGTGGAGTGCTTCGTGATGCAACACAAGGAAGAAGGATCTATCAAGCTACGCAGATATTTTGTTGTATGCGGAGTAGGTTTTTGAGGCTCTGTGCATGTAACCCTTTGAAGAAAACAATAAAGAAGAAGAGTTGGTGGACGTAGCCCCAAGGTGGGGGTGAACCACGTAAATATTGTGTTATTTTTCTCTGTGGATTTTTTTGATGTGTTTATGTCTTTTGTTGCTAAGTGCTTTGAGATAGATAGATATATCTATTTATTCTTTATGATTATGATGAATCTGGATGTTAGATTTGACATAGGTAAATAGGCTTACTGCTTGAATCTGCTAGAACTGATCCAATTGTGTATGCTAAGTCCTTAATTACAGTAGGTCAGAGTGAATGTTGCGACACTCTATTTTACTACGGAGTAAATATTGGTTAAAAATGATGAACTAACGCTGCTAAGTACTCTATCAAGTATTATAATCATAGATTTGTGTCCCAGCTAAGCTTGCAGACACTTGAGTCCTACAACTACTCCTACCTCCACCTTGGGTGAGACTTCATATGCTTTGTAGGTGTTGCCGAAAGGGTCAGTAGTTAGGGTTTTGTTGGTGTGCTATTGTGGCATTGAACCCTGGGTCTTCCCCTGTGCCAACAAATGGTTCTGTTGTCAGGATTGAAACTGTGATTTTTGGGAACTGGACAAAAGTTTTGTGTGTAGATATATTGCTGAAGTGTGCAGTATTGGACCTGAAACTGTTATTGCTAGGAACTAAGAAAGAAGAAGCTTTGTGCAAAGATCTGACCTGAAATTGTGAAAAATCTGGGCAGAGATCTGTTACTCTAGTGCACATTACTCTACTTAGTTTGACAAGCTCTGTGCTAAGAAAAGAAGTCTGATCTGAAGAAAAGAGTGAAGATCCAAAAGCTTTATCCTATGAGAAAGATAAAAGTGAGAATTCTTGATTAAAAGAGGTAAGTTATGAAATCTCTATGCTCTGATAAATGTAAGAATATTGAAAAGTTCAAGATCTGAAAGCTTTGTTCTCTGTAGAGGTAAGATAAGTAAAAAAAATTGTTTCACAAGTATGAATCTAGGTATGTTTGATAGATTCTATCATATATTGAAAACTAGGTTATTAATAGATGAAATAATATTTGATATGAGTAGATATGATAAGAATAGTGGAAAATATGTTATACCTATGCATAGAAAGGATATTTTGACTAATAAGTGTATGCAGGATCCTAGAAATAATTTTTTGCAGGTTAGCTACCATGATCCTAGTGTGAAATACAAGAAAGACTAGGGATCATTTACAAAAAAGAGAGAATTAACCCATGTTACAATTGCCAAAAACTAGACTGTCTTTCTAAGGAATGCATTGGGAGAAGACCTAGTTGTCTGTTTTGTAAAGCTATGGACCATGAAGTATTGGATTTCCCTAGAATGATTGCTAAGATTGAAGAAATGAATATGAGACAAGAAAACCCTAAGGCAGATCTAGAAATGGGATAGATCCAGAGAGAATCAGAAAAGGTATTGCTACAGATGAAATAAACCCTGAGTGACCACCGACACATCATATTATTGGAGACCTTCAAAGAAAAAGAATGCCTTGAAGGAAGAATAGGAGACTTTGACATTGACTGTGTTCTAGATGAGGAAACACATGTGAATATCATGACAGAAAGAACTTGGGAAGCTATAGGGAGGCCTTCTATGATTCCTTCAATAGGAGGAATAGGACTATTCAAAGGAAAGATGATACACCTATGTGGAAATCTTTCTCAGATACGTATGGATGCTAATGGAACTTCGACAGACGAAGATTTTGAGATAATTAAATTTAATGAGGATAGTGCCCCATTTACCATGTTACTAGGAAACCCTTGGATTGAAAAATATCAGGCGAGAAAGAAAGAAGAAGAAGCCTTAGAGCAGAAGAAGAAAGAGTTGAAATCCTTCATGAATAGGAAGATTGTGCTCTTGATCGAAGAACAGATCAAAGCTAATTAACATCATAGATTTAGATGTGGAAGTCACAAGAATGCTAGAAGACCCATAGAAGATTGAGGTACCTATTCTAGATAACGAATAAGGACTGACCTTGAATCTTAGGAAAGAATCTCAACAGTACGAAGTAACTAGGTCAAAAGAAGATAAGAATCAGAATGGAAAAAGGCATACCGAGATGAAGATCACTGGGAAGAAGGCTAGAAAACCAAGTAAGAAAAGAGCTAAGATCAACAAGTTACAGAAGGTTCCAGAGGGAACTTCGTAGACAGACATTTTGAAAAATTGGAACTTCGTTGTGATGTCAAAACAACGACACATGGAACTTTTCCATGGTGAAGAAATATAGTTGTTGGGGACATTATAACCATTAGACTCACACCCTGAATGGATAGAAAGACATTTATGGAAAAAAATATCACCACTAGACCATTGGGATCATGCCATAATGGACATAATATAGTTAATGAAGGATTCTTACTCGTTAAAGAGACCCATTGCTGAGCTATGTATTCATCCCATCGCACCATGCACCGAGAGAACTTTTTCCAACTAAGAATTTGAGCTCGCAAACTAAGTGATTTTGCATCGTGATCATCGTGCTCTTTCCCTCTATCTCATTACAGTGTCTGAGTTACCCCCCAAACCTGAGATTGTTAACCCCAAGTGTGTATGTCGAACAAGTTGAGTGCTACAGAGAAAGTTGTTGAAGAAGTTTTGATCGACCTCATGACTGAAAGAGTCATGTTGATGTCTACATGTATACAAGCATTGTCAATGAGAGGAATGCCAGCCTCTCCATCCTCTACTCACAGAGATGGACCATCTTGGCCATCAAATGAAAAGTGAACTAAGCATAGGGATGATTTAGCGAATGCCAAATTGATCCCAAGCATATTACCTGCATATATTTCCCCTTTGTGTAGTGAAATAAATCAAGACATCGTACCTAGAGATTTTGAGTATGCCTTGGTCACTGCGTAATGCCCAAAGGGGATACGCACAGTGCAAGCAGACCAAGATAAGATTGCAGTGTTGAAGTTTAGATACTTCAACCTTGGAGATCGCAAAGCCTACAACATTATTTCTCCATATAAGTACCTGAATAGAACTAAAGGGAAGAATTTAAAGATTGTCCCTCAACAATGGACCCATGACCTCGCAAAATCCACCTTGCTCAACGTCATGAATATTCCTCACTTCGGAAGACACCAGGAGGTAAATTCATGTGTCAAGTTGTTGTAGTCTTGTTACCATGGTGGATATTTGTGGCTCAACCGCCGCATAATAGTGGATCTGACACTGATCAATTAGATCACAGGCCTAAGTATGAAAGGACCTGATCCTCGGGAGTTTTACCTTGGAAAAGCCCTGGATCTCACTCTGGCACATAAAATCAAAGATACATATGGAAATATTGATAAAAGAATGCAAGGCTACAATGTGGCCTCTATCCAGAGTGGCGCAGTGTACCTCACTTATCAATTGATTTTAGAGAAGTTATTACGTAAGAACTGACCTACCCAAGTCATTATTTTTGTAGTTGACCTTACATGGAAGTGTGCAAAAGGTCTTCAAATGAACTGAGAAAAGTACCTGGTGAACCAATTAGAACTCGATTGCAGAGAAGCCCAAGATCAAGGATATGAGTTTCATTTTAGCTAGCTCTTGATCCTAATCACTTTCATTGCCTAGGAGGTGCCAGAAGGGGAGACCTTCCCAGACATTGAAACTTTTGAACCATTAGCTGCAAAGTTCAACAAAATGGGGTATTCCATTGACATGAATAAATAGTGGAAGCCCAATGTTGTCTTCCATACCTACTACAACCAACTGAATATATCCATACAGTTCGAGCCTCGCATGAATCCAAATACCCTACACAAGTTCAGACCACCGATGAAGTACAGTGTAGAATGACATTTTATTTACATCATAGCGCTCACTGATGAAAAAAAGCAACAACTTTAATCATACTATAAGCTAACAGAAGAAGACTTAGAAGAGATCACCAAGGAATGGTCGGTGGACCTCCTCTGTTAGGAACCAAATATCAATATAGCATAGAAAAACCTCAGAAAAAGTACTCAACTCCTTGAAAAAGAGATAATTTCAGATAATAAGCCTCTTCGAGGGGGAAACCTCCTTTTAACCCACTTAAATGTTCAAGTAAAAGATGATTCCAAATGAAAATTTCTCCTTGGCATATATAGGAGACTAGGAGGTATAATGGAATAAAACTGACATAAATGAAATACCATTACTAATGTAATATGCCCCATTTAAGGGGTAATGAGCCAATATCAGGGCTTAACATGCCCCTCCCCTTGAGACTAGTGTTGTCCACAACACTTGAGTAACTCTAGATGCTTCTATATAAAAGACTCATCTTCCCAAGTGGAATCTTTAGCCGATAGTTTCCTCCATTTAATGAGATACTCTGAAGTGGATCTATTCCTCAGCTGGAGAATTTTTGTGTCAGTGATGGCTTCAGGCTCCAATATGATTTTTCCTTCCTCATCAAATTCTGGAAATATAGTTTGAACTAGGATATTGTTGCCTATAACCTTCTTTAAGCATGAAACATGGAAAACTGGGTGTTTTCATGAAGATGCAAGCAACTCCAATTTGTATGCCATAGTACCAATCTTTTGCAACACCTTATAAGGGCCATAGTACTTTGGTGATAATTTATTATCTGATGCAGGAGAAAATATATACACGACCACCACAACCCGTCGCGCTCCTGCTCACAGGATCGTTTTATTTATTCTCATGAGCCAAATTAGCTCTTTGGACTCCCAATAGAATCCCTGTGAAAAACCTGGTCCACAGGTCCTTTCTTCACCCACATGTTTCTCTGCACTTAACCATGATCTTCCCCTGATCTTAATTTCAGGTTTCGGGGTTTCGTGTTCCCCGTCGTCAAGATTTCTTTACCCCTTGAATCCCCGATCACCGATGAGATCTCATCTGGCCTTAGCCCCTCCTGGATATGCCCTCTGGTCCATATGACCGATCTCCATAAGACCGCAGCCTTATATCCTCCTATCGAGGTTTTGGGTTTCAATTTCCCGATGCTCTCCAATCCCCGTTATCCCTCCATGCCAAGCTCCTGGTCCATGTGACCTTTAACTCGCAAGACCGCAACATTGTTCCCCATTGGGGTTTCAGAATTTTCCATGCCAAAATGCAAACATCCTCAAGACTCGTGATTCCTTGAATCCCGATGCACTCCCTACGCATTAGCCCTCCCATCTAGGCTCCTTACCCAATATGACCACTGTCCCCGTGACCTCAGGCTTATATTCCTCATCAGGGTTTCAGGGTTTCCAATGCCAAAATGCATTGGCCCATGAAACTCCCGAAATGTCAATCCCTAATTTCACGATGGACGACCTCCTATCGGGCCTTTCCCCGATGGCTCTGATTTCTCCCACGCGTCCACTTCTGATGGACAGTCCCAATTTCTATGGGATTTCGAGACTTGTGATGTCCCAACTTTTTCAACCTCAGGAAATCCGATTTCCCGATGTCGAATATCCCGACTCCCTGTGGATTTCTAACACCTGTCCCCCTGAATGGACGACTCAGATTTGTGTCAGGGTTTTCACTATAGAATTCTCCGATATCTTTTCCACGGGAATGTCAATTTCTTGAAGCACCAAAATACAGACAGGCACTTGATCCTCGCCATGTGTCTCCACTAATGGACGGTCCAGATTGCTTCAGTGTTTCGAGACTTGAAGTGTATCGATTTACTCTACCTCGAGAATCCTGATGGTAAACCTCGTGCAGCTCTTGTCTGACCTGACAGTTGACGGATATCTACTCAATATCTAGCATCCCAGATCCGTTCTCCTACGCGCTTACTCCAGAGACTAACCTTCGAGCACCTTCTCCCGATCCAACGGCTGACGATATTTCTGAATGAGATCCAATGGCTGTCGATCTCCTCTTCTGTGCGCTTCTCCTGATGCCTTCCTGGATGTAAATTTTCAACGGTCCAGATCTAATTCCTAGCCGATCTGATGGTTGTTGTTGCTCCCTCCTGAACTTGTGCACTTACTTCCTATGCTTGGAAGAATTCCAAGTCTCCCATAGGCCTCAACCTTTGTTCTCTTTCTTCTCTGCGAGCTCCTTTGCTTGAGTTCTCATCGTGTGTTCTCAGTAACTCTATTCCTCCTGACCTTGTACGTCGAATCCTTAAAGGATTCTTTGACTTTTGCACTCCTCGCAAAGTCCTTCCATGCACACGCAGGTGTTGTATTTCCTCTAAGCTTTCCTGTAGCCTCAACCTCCATAGAAAACTTGATTCTTCCTCCTTCTCCCGCAGATGGAGAATTTGACCTCCTCTTGGCTGTATACTACTCAAGCAGCCTCCTGCTGAGTGCTTTCAGGGTGTTCAACAATCCTATAAATATCCTTCAGTGGACTCTTCCTCAAATCATAGAATTCAAAAGAGTTCTCTTCTTCCTTTCTGTGCCTTCCTGCAAAAAACCTTGATTCCCTCCTAGTAGAGTGTCTTCCTTCCACAAAAAATTCAGTAGTTATATCTCCCTGTGCCCCTATGCACTCGCTCGATGCCCTCCTGGCAGAGCTCTCAGAATCCTCAGTGATTCTGGTCCTTCTATGAACTTCTCAAAAAAAGTCTTCCTTTGTGCACTCCTTGCACTAGCTCAATGCCCACCTGACAGAGCTTCACAGAATCCTCAGTAATTTTGTCTGCAACTGTGTCTTCTCCCACACAGCCTTGCCTCCAAGGTATTCAACAACCTTGAGGTCTTCCTCTTGAACTGTTGACTTCAGCTTCTGTGCCACAGAACGTCTCTGTCTAAACCCGCAGAATTTAGAAGTGCATCCTCTGTGCATCAGTATTCAGATTCCGCAGCACTCTGTCATGCCCTCCTGACATGAAACCTCAAAGACCTCTCAAGCCTAAAACCAAACAAATTCTGCAAAATGCATTAACATATCATACATCTAAAACATACAATGGAACACACACATACATCCACATAACACAAAATTCATGCAGGAAAAACTGCTTATGTTTATATTAAAATGACAAATGCATGTAGTTACAAGGGGTTCTTGAGCTCTCTCTCTCTCTATGGCTCTACAACTCAACCTCTACTCATCTTACTCAAAATGAGATCTGAAAATCTCTTTTACCTGAGGGGGATCTTAGAGCGCTTCCCTCCAACCTACCTACCCTATTCAATTGCATTGAATGGGTTGTCTAGTCCAGAATCGGATCTAGATCTGAACCATACAAACATTTAAGGTTGATCTTATCTACAACTTTCACAAAGGAATGGATTCCCAGCTCAACAACTTAAACATTAAAGTTACATTGAACTAAGATTTAAATGAGGTTGTACCTCTCTCTTAGCGTGCGATTTGAATTCAATGGCGTGGCTGGCTGGATGACGTGGAGAGATGCTCCTGCATCAAACTCCTCAACTACAAAATCATGAGCTCCTTCTCATGAGCTTCCCCTATCAGCTGTGGGAAATCCTCCTAGATCCCAAACAAATATCTGGAGCTTCCCATATGCTCCATCCTGCTGCTTCTGCTTCTGCACTGCTGTTGCTGCTTCTTCTCTTCTGCTCAGCCTCTCCTCGCTGGTAGTCTCTGCTAACCAGATCATTATCTCTATGATCTCTTCGATCACTTCGTCCAACAGCTCCAATGGTTGGCTCTGTTCATGCAGTCTCCTCAGTTGCAAAAATTTTTGGCACATGGGAAGATTCTCAGGATCTCCCATGCCATCCTTTTCCTCTTCATCTGTGGCCTCAAGTTACCACTCTACTACAGACTTCAGCTCTGTATTCTCCCTTTGACTGACTGGATTTTCAGTAACCTTCTCTGATAGCTCAACTTATGTCAGTTCCCTTGCTGGCTCTGGATTGTTCAGCCAATCCTCCAACATCTCTAGCTCCATATCCCATGCAGTGACAAATCTGCCTGCTCGCTCTTTGGATTCCTTTGCTACTAGCTTCAGTGCTACAGCTTCTTTCTTTTTAGCTCCCTAGTCAAAACCATTGATCCATTCTTCAGAATGCTCCTTATCCTCTCCTTCTTCTTCTGCTTGTGCTTGGGCAACTTCCAAAGTTTTCTCCAATCCCTCTTCTTTCCTGATATTCATCATCAGCTGTGACTATTCTACTGCTGTTGCTGCACCATCTGCAACACAGATTTTTGCCTCCTCCTGGGAAAATGGTAGGGATATTCCAATTCCCCCAATCATCAGAATATTATCCTAATCTCCCTCCCCTATCAATTGCATCTACTTCTCTAATTTCATTTCTGAATTTATGAGACCATCTGATAGTCTCATCTTCCCTGTCAGCTTCTTGGGTTGATCAAAACTCACCTGCTCACCCCTGCCCACCTGGAAATATGGGATGCTTCCACTACTCTCCTGGTAGACTATGAGATCAACCGATACCATCTTCATCAACAACCCTTGCTAAGTTGAACTCACCTCCGAGTCCATGAGACCTTCAGATGGTCTCGAATTCTCATCTCTGCCCACCTGGCAGTCTGAGATGGTTCCACTGCCCTCTTGGCAGTCTTCGAGATCCCGCAACGACCTCATTTCATTGCCCAGCTGGCAATGTGAAATTCCACGGCTGTCCTCCTGACAGTCCATGAGATCCCGCAGTGATCTCATCTCGTTGCCCACATGGCAATTTGGAATTTCTTCTCTTCCCTCCTGGTAGTTCTTGAGATCCTCAGTTGATCCTATTTCATTCTCAAAATCATCGAGACTTCTCCCAATCTCTAGTTCATAGACATAAATCACCTTTTCCTCTATGGCCTTGAGGTTTTCAGCATACCTCAGCCATCTTTTTAACAGCCTGTGCTACCCTCTGACCATCAACTCCTTGATTGGCCACTTTGCTTTTTCCTTCTTCATAGGCAATTCACGCATCCGTCTCAACCTCCTATCCTACCGCATCCATAGTTCTAGCTTCTCTATGTCTACCTTTAATTCATAGAGCTCTTTATCCATTTATTTATCCATTTCTGCAGGCTTTTCTACCTTGCTTTTCTTCCTCCCAGCATGACTATGGTCTTCAGTAACCATGGTGTTGTCTTTAACTACTTTCCTAGCAAACCTGCTATCACTCTGCATCCTGAGTGTTTCCAGCTTCACTTATAGTCCTCCCCGACTACCTCCTTGATCATTTGCTACCTGCAAACAAACCTTTTACAGATCCCTCGGCAACTCTGTCTCCTTTCACATGAAGTATACAGATGAATTTCCCACTCTGATACCACCTAATGCAGGCGAAAATATATACGCGACCACCACAACCCATCGTGCTCCTACTCACAGGATCATTCTATTTCTTCTCATGGGCCAAATTATCTCTTCGGACTCCCAATGGAATCCCTATGAAAAACATGGTCCATAGGTCCTTTATTCACCCACACGGTTCTCTACACTTAACCGTGATCTTCCCATGATCTTAATTTCAAGTTTCAGGGTTTTGTGTTCCCCGTCATCAAGAGTTCTTTACCCCTTTAATTCTCGATCACCGATGAGCTCTCATCTGGCCTTAGCCCCTCCTGGATATGCCCTCTGGTCCATATGACCGCTCTCCATAAGACCGCAACCTTATATCCTCCTATCGGGGTTTTGGGTTTCAATTTCCTGATGCTCTCCAATCCCTGTTATCCCTCTAGGACAAGCTACTAGTCCACATAACCTATAACTCACAAGACCGCAGCCTTGTTCCCCATTAGGGTTTCAGACTTTTCCATGCCAAAATGAAAATGTCCTTAGGACTCGCGATTCCTCGAATCCTGACGCACTCCCTACGCGTTATCCCTCCTGGATAGGATCCTTACCCAATATGACTACTATCCCCATGACCTCAGGCTTATATTCCTCGTCAAGGTTTCAGGGTTTCCAATGCCAAAATGCATTGGCCCACGGAACTCTCGAAATGTCGATCCCTGCTTTCACGATGGACGACCTCCTATCGGGCCTTTCCCCGATGGCTCTGATTTCTGCCACACGTCCTCTTCTGATGGACGGTCTCAATTTCTCTAGGATTTCGAGACTTGTGATGTCCCAACTTTTTCGACCTCAGGAACTCCGATTTCGTGATGTCGAATATCCCGACTCCCTATGGATTTTTGACACCTGTCCCCCTGAACGAACGACTTAGATTTGTGTTGGGGTTTTCACTATAGACTTCCCCGATCTCTTGTCCATGGGAACGTCGATTTCCTGATGCGCCAAAGTACCGATGGGCACTCGATCCCCGCCACGTGTCTCCACCAACGAACGGTCCAGATCGCTCCAGTGTTTCAAGACTTGAAGTGTCTCGATTTCCTCTACCTCGAGAATCTCGATGGTAAACCTCGTGCAGCTCCTGTCTGATCTGATGGCTGACAGATATCTACTCAAGATCTAGTGGCCCAGATCCATTCTCCTGCGCGCTTACTCCATATACTAACCTCCGAGCATCTTCTCCCGATCCGACGATTGACAAGATTTCTGAATGAGATCTAATGGTTGTCGATCTCCTCTTCTGTGCACTTCTCCTGACGCCTTCCTGGACGTAAAATTTCAACGGTCTAGATCTAATTCCCAGTCGATTTGACGGCTGTTGTTGCTCCCTTTTGAACTTGCACACTTTCTTCCTATGCTTGGAAGAATTCCAAGTCTCCCAAAGGCCTCAACCTTTCTTCTCTTTCTTCTCTACGAGCTCCTTTGCTTGAGTTCTCGTCGTGCATTCTCAGTAACGCTATTCCTCCTAAGCTTGTATGCAGAATACTTAAAGGATTCTTTGACTTTTGCATTCCTTGCAGAGTCCTCTCTTTCACACGCAGGTGTTGTATTTCCTTTAATCTTTCCTGTAGCCTCGACCTCCACAGAAAACTCGGTTCTTCCTCCTTCTCCCGTAGATGGAGAATTTGACCTCCTCTTGGTTGTCTGCTACTGAAGCAGCCTCCTGCTGAGTGCTTTCAGGATGTTCAGCAACCCTATGAAGATCCTTCAGTGGACTCTTCCTCAAATAACAGAATTCAAAAGAGTTCTCCTCTTCCTTTCTGTGCCTGCCTGCACAAAACCTCGATGCCCTCCTGGCAGAGTGTCTTCGTTCTACAAAACGTTCAACATTTTTTTCTCCCTGTGCCCCTATGCACTCACTCAATGGCCTCCTAGCAGATCTCTCAGAATCCTCAGTGATTCTGGTCCTTCTCTGAACTTCTCAACATAAGTCTTCCTCTGTGCACTCTTTGCACTAGCTCAATGCCCACTTGGTAGAGCTTCACAGAATCCTCAGTGATTCTATCTGCAACTGTGTCTTCTCCCACATAGCCTTGCCTCCAAGGTATTGATAAACCTTGAGGTATTCCTCTCGATCTGTTGACTTCAGGTTCTGTGCCACAACACATCTCTATCTAAACCCGCAGAATTCAGAAGTGCATCCTCTGTGCACTGGTATTCAAAGTCCACAACACTTTGTCATGCCCTCCTGACATGAAAACTCAAAGAACTATCAAGCCTGAAACCAAACAAATCCTGTAGAATGCATTAACATATCATACATATACAACATACAATGGAACACACACATACATCCACATAACACAGAATTCATGCAGGAAAAACTACTTATGTTTATATTAAAATGGAAAATGCCTGTAATTACAAGGTGTTCTTGAGCTCTCTCTCTCTCTATGGCTCTACAACTCAACCTCTACTCATCTTACTCAAAATGAGATCTTAAAATCTCTTTTACTTGAGGGGGCTCTTAGAGCGCTTCCCTCCAACCTACCTACCCTATTCAATTGCATTGAATGGGTTGTCTAGTCTAGAATTGGATCTAGATCTCAGCCATACAAACATTTAAGGTCGATCTTATCTACAGCCTGCACAAAGGCACGGCTTCCCATCTCAACAGCTTAAACATTAAAGTTACATTGAATTCAGATTTAAATGAGGCTATGCCTCTCTCTTAGCATGTGATTTGAATTCGCTGGCGTAGCTGACGTGGAGAGATGCTCCTGCATCATTATCCTTCTTGGATTTCTTCAGGGACATCTGTTTGTATGGTTGTAGTCTTAAAAACAACCAATCCCCTACTTCAAAACTTCTTTCACTATGATGTTGATCTGCTTGTTATTTCATGCAATTTTGTGCCATGGTCAGGTTGGCCTTTAAGATTTGGAGAACTTGTTGTTGATTCTCGATGTGATCTTCCACTACTTGAACCTTAGATTTTTCTTTTAGAGAATAAGTGATGGAAGGAGGGTGGTATCCATAAAGTGACATAAATGGTGTCATTTTTGTTGTAGTTTGAAAGGAAGTGTCATACCACCATTCTGCCAAGGGTAACCATTTGAGCGATTGTGTTTGTTTATCAAAGACAAAGAAACGAAGGTAGCCTTCCAGAATATTTTTCACTATCTTGGTTTATCCATCGAAATGAGGATGATAGGATGAGCTATGAGCCAATTGAGTACACAAACAAGAAAATAATTTTGTCCAAAAATTTCCAGTGAAGATGGGATCTCTGTCACTTACAATAATCTTTGGGCTGCCATTTAGATTTTGAACTGTCTCCATGAATGCGGTGGCAACTGTACTAGCTTTGAAGGGATGAGACAATGCACAAAAGTGTGCGTACTTGGTCAGTCTATCAACAATCACCATGATGACACTCTTTCCTTTAGACTTCGGTAACTCTGTGATAAAATCCATGGAAACCTCCTCCCTGCACTGACTTGGGATGGATAATGGTTTTAAAAGACTTGGGGTCTTAATTGTTTCCACCTTATTTTGTTGGCAAACCAAATATTTCAGCACAACCCTTTGAACATCATCTTTAAGGCCATGGCAAAAAAAATCCTTCTTGACTCTATGGTAGGTTTACAAAAATCCCGAGTGCCCTCCTACTGGAGAGGTGTGCAATTCCAATAGTACCTTTTGTTTGAGTTTGGAGTTCTTACATAAATATAAGTGATATTTGTACCATAGTGAATCATTTTTCCATGTAAATTTATCTGATGCACTGGAATCCTACTGCAACCTTTGAATGAGAGTCCACACTTTTTCAACATTCTTCCATTCATCCCTTGCTTCTATTATCCAATCAGGTTGGATGATTGAGATATCACAGAGAAAGGCCTCAACATCTTCATCCTTTCTTGAGAGTGCATTTGCCACAACATTTTTCTTCCCCTTTTTATAGACGTTTTCAAAATCATAACCGAATATCTTGGTTACCCATTTTTGTTGTTCTTATGAAGATAGTCTTTGTTCCAAGAAGTATTTAAGACTATCATGATCTATTTTGACCTTGAAGTGCCTACCTATTAGGTAAGGACCCCATTTCTTCAATGCTTGTAGTATTCCCATCATTTCCTTCTCATAAATTGGTTTGTGTAAGTCCTTTCCCTTGAGTGGTCGACTTTTAAAAGACAGGGGCCTTCCTTCTTGCATTAGGACAACACCAGTTCCATTTCTCGAGGCATTACATTCCACAAAAAGGGTTTTTGTGAAGTCTAGAGTGGTCAAGGCAGGAGCTTTGCACATAACCTCTTTAAGTTGTTCAAAAGATTTAGTTGCCTCTGGAGTCCATGAAAATGCATCCTTCTTAGTTAGTGCCATTAAAGGTGTTGCTATTCTTCCATAGTTCTGAGCAAACTTGCGGTAGTAACCTGTCAAACCCAAAAATCCTCTAAGATTCTTCAATGTTTTGGGAATTGGCCAGTCCATCATGGCCTTAATCTTGTTAGGGTCTACCTTGACACATTGATGAGATACAATATGACCCAAATACTCTACCTCCTTTACTCCAAAGAAATATTTGGATGGTTTGGCATATAGTTGTTGCTCCTTTAGTAGTTGTAGCACCTTGTCAACATGTCGCACATGATCCTCCCAAGACTTGCTATAGA